>CAUYRT010089713.1:80-12563 GCA_963574885.1 Lepilemur ruficaudatus
ATGCCCATGGGTGATGAGGAGAGCAGGGACGGGCGTGGGTTATGAGGAAGGCGGGGATGCCCGTGGGTGATGAGGAGGGCGGGGATGCCCGTGGGTGATGAGGAGGGCGGGGACGGGCATGGGTGATGAGGAGAGCAGGGACGGGCGTGGGTGATGAGGAGGGGGGGGACGGGCGTGGGTGTTGAGGAGGGGGGGGACAGGCGTGGGAGATGAGGAGGGCGGAGTCGCGAGTGTGTGATGAGGAGGGCGGGGATGCCCGTGGGTGATGAGGCAGCCGGATTTTCGAGTGGGTGATGAGGAGGGTGGGGACAGACGTGGGTGCCGAGGACGGTGGGGACAGGCATGGGTGATGAGGAGGGCGGGGTTGGGCGTGGGTGATGAGGAGGGCGGAGTCGTGAGTGGGTGATGAGGAGGGTGGAGTCGTGAGTGGGTGATGAGGAAGGCGGGGATGGTCGTGGGTGCCGAGGAGGGCGGGGACGGGCATGGGTGATGAGGGCAGAGACGGGCCTGGGTGATGAGGAGGGCAGGGACGGGCTGGGTGATGAGGAGGGCGGGGACGGGCGTGGGTGATGAGGGCGGAGCCGGGCGTGGGTGATGAGGAGGGCGGGGACCGCTGGGTGATGAGGAGGTAGTGAGGACAGGTGCAGACGCTGCAGGTGGTGGACATCAGGGGTAGACACGGAGGATGATGGGACCACGTGTGACAGGAGCGGCACCCATCCTGGCCGGGGCTATTGAGCTCCAGCTGGCAATGCCTTGTGGAATATGAACTCACAGTTGCCCAACAATTTGATTTTTAAAGAGAAATTGGGAATCCATGTGTTCAGGTAGAATCTCCCAGCTTTCTGAGCACTACACGGGCGCAAAAGGTAATCGCAGGTGACGTCTGTCCTACAGGTCGACCACAGCCAAAATCAAGGCTGCCAGGGCGGAGGACTCGAGCCCTGGCGCCTCCTGGCGGAAGCGTGCGCTGCCCCCAGCCGCACGGAGGAGTCCCCTCCCGGCCCCCAGCGTGCCACGGCCAGCCCTCGCCGCGCCCGCGTCCTGGGCACATTCTGTTCAGTCTAGTCTCAGAAATGAAGAAACAGGGAGGAGAAAAACGTTTACATTTTATTGTCATGGTTCTGTCCTGGGTGTCATTTAGAAAGCGAAGTAGTAACAAAGCGCGGGGCCACCTTTGGCTGGATGCCGTGCAGGAAACTGAGGGGCGAGACGCACGGGGAGAGCCAGCGCGTGTCCAGGCACCGTGTGCAGCCACGGAGGCCCCCGTCCCCAGCAGGCCCCGACGTGCCCGTCCTGGTCCACCAGAGACAGTTCCCTGCCCAGATTGCGTCTGGGTCTGGTGTCTGGCTTATCTGTTACAAAACTGTATGGACGCACGGGGACAGAGCATGCATGGACCTGCGTTCTGCCTGGGTGACATGTTTACTGCAGAAGGTAAGAACCTTGGAAGCACACAGTAACAATACAGAAATGACCCACAGTCCCGCCCCTGAGCGCCGACCTCCCCAGACTCCCAAGTTCTGGACCTCTGCGCGAGAATGTGCCTCCAGCTGTGGACCGGCCGTTGCCCTCTGCACGGCCTTCCCAGCCACACCCGCCGCGACGCGCAGCTGTGAGGACCCACCCGCTAGCTAGCGGGGACCTGGTTGACTCAACTCTCCTGACTGCAGACGGCAGGAGGCCCAGACAGGGCGTGGCAGGAGGGACCCGGGGCCTCTGGACTCTTCCTCCCGCACCCCGGCACCAGTCTGGTCCGTTCCCCCGCCCCCAGCCCGCACCTGAGAATGTCTCTAGACTCATCAGCTCACTCTCCTCCTCTCCACACCCCGGGCCACAATCCGGCATCTCCCCAATCCTCTGGACAAAGCACGGCAAAGACGGCCACGGCAGCCACGATTTCTGTGTCCTTGCTCTGCGTCAGCAAGGACTAAGTCCTCCCAGAACTAGGAGTGAGGCACCATAATCAGCCCATTTTACAGATGAAGAAACTGAAGCTCAGAGAGTTAGTCACTTGGCCAAGGTCTCCTAGGGAGGAGCAGGTTAGGGCCGGGATATGAGTCTAGGCCTTGCAGTTCCAGGGTCTTGAACCAACAACCGCTGTCTGTGCCAGGAGGCCTTGTGGAAAAACATCAAAGGGTGTTGGATCCCCTGTTGTCTCTGCACTGGCCAGCAGTCCCACGGGGCTTTCTCCCTCGCTCTGCCCACATGATGTATGCAGATCAACTGTCACATGTTGACCCATCCTCAGGATATACTCCCGTGTGTCCGGCTTCCTTCAGACGCGTGGCCTGTGCGTGGGTCTGGGGCGGACCCCACTCTTCCCGGCTCTGTGCCCGCGTGCGCGCCACGGCCTCCCTGCTTTGATGCCTGTGGCTTCACGACCAGTCTGAACATCTGGCCGCGTCAGTCCCCCAGCTTTCTTATTCGAGGTTCTTCTGACCCCATCGCAGCCTTTTGCGTGTCTACGTAAATTTTGAAATCAGCTCGTCAGATTCCACGTGGCAATGTCCGCCTGCCGTGGTGTTTTCAGAGAGGTGTCCTGAGCGCGTAGACCAGTTTGGGAAGAACGCAACTTGAGGATGTGGTGGGGCCAGGCCACGCCGTGGAAGGGGGGGGATGATTCACTGGCAACACATACCGACAACTCGTACCTCAAATACAGTGACTCAGATCCCCAGTATATAAAGAGCTCCTAGAAATCGGTAAGAAAAACATCAGCCACGCAGCAGAAAAATGAGCAAAAGACATTGTCAGATGCTTCACAAAAAAGAAATGCAAATGGCCTTAAACATACGAAAATACGCTCTGTTCTCGGCCACGATACTCAAAGTCACCAAAGCCAAAGGTCTGGAAACACACCCTGAGGCTGCGTAGGATCAGAAACGGATCCGTTGTTGACGGAGACACGAGTTGCCCTCCCACGGGGCAGTTCGGTCGTACCTGTCCAAATTGCAAATGCGCCTAGGCTTCGATGCCGCGACCCCAGTTCAGGGAACGCGACCCGCAGGAACACCTCTGCGCGCGACACACGTGCCCGGTTACTCACCGCAGCCCTGGCCGTGAGAGCGAAAGATTGGGAACAATTCAGTGTCCTGCAACAAAGGTCTGGCTAAATAAATGGCCGTTACTGTCTAGGCGGAGAAGTACCACGTAGTCGGGAAAGAAACAAGAGTGCAGGAGTGAAGGAGGAAGCCCTCCGTGCGCCAGTCCATAAAGGCCTCCAGCTAGACCCAACCGCTAGCAAAGCCAGCCCTCACACACCCATTTTACAGATGGGAAAACTAAGGCCCAGTGAGGGGTAAGTCCGTGGGGACTGTGGGCAGCCTGGCCGTCCAGACCAAGGATTTCACATCCCCTTCACCACAGGCCCTCACCCCCAGGCTGGTCCTGAGCTGCTGGACAAGCTCCCACTGAGCTTGGACCACATGCCTGAAACCCATATTCCCTCAGTTAAACCCTGCAGTCGGCTCCAGAGGGGGACACTAACTAGTCCTCTGGGGGGACACAGCCCAGGTCCCTCAGCAAACTCAAACTCTGGCTCTGCGTGGTGACCTGAAGGGGGATAAACCCGAGGGAGTTCTACTTTGTCTGTCTTGGAGGATCAAGGCCAACTTTAATAGGGAACCAAGGAGTGTATTTCCTCACACACCCATTTTACAGATGGGAAAACTGAGGCTCAGTGAGAGAAACAGCCAGTGGGGACTGGGGGTGACATGGGCATTCAGACCAAGGATCCCACATCCCCTCCACCACAGCACCCCCAGGCTGGCCCTGAGCTGCTGGACAAGCTCCCACTGAGCTCAGACCACATGCCTGAGACCCACGTCCTCCCATTTAAACCCTGCTCGGGTCGGCTCCACACCCGCGGGCACTGTGCTTACCCACTGCTATATTCCAAGGCCTCTAGAACAGTGCCCAGTACACAGTAGGCGTTTAAGTCGTTATTGAATAAGTAGATGAATGAGTCAATATAATCCGTCAACAGCCCTATGAGGTAGGTGCTGATATTTTATAGAGAAGCCTGAGACGAAAATGCATTTGGGGCCGGGCGCGGTGGCTCACACCTGTAATCACTCTGAGAGGCCGAGGCAGGCGGATGGCTCAAGGTCAGCAGTTCGAGACCAGCCTGAGCAAAAGTGAGACCCCGTCTCTACTAAAAATAGAAAGAAATTAATTGGCCAACTAAAAATATATACATAAAAAATTAGCCAGGCATGGTGGCACATGCCTGTAGTCCCAGCTACTCAGGAGACTGAGGCAGGAGGATCGCTTGAGCCCAGGAGTTTGAGGTTGCTATGAGCTAGGCTGACGCCACGGCACTCACTCTAGCCCAGGCAGCAGAATGAAACTCTGTCTCAAAAAAAAAAATGCATTTGGTTCATTTATTCACACATTCTGCACCTGAACCACAATGGTGACGCACAGACACCGTCCGTGCCCTCGGTGCTGGCAGCCTACCAGGTGGCACATCTCGCAGCCCGTACGTGGGGCTGCAGAGCTAGGGCCATCTAGGGCGACCTCTAGCACAAGATCTTGTGCCAGGCATGGAGGCGGAGCTTCTCGGGCACTACACACGCAGCTAGGACTTGGGCCACCTAAAGAGTCATAGGCACCTCTGCAGCGCCAGCCCGGGCCCCTTTGTCGCGTGTGGCACTGCACCCGGTCTGGCACCGGCATCCCTGCTGGAGCTGACTGCTCCTGCAAAGCCAACGCCAGCTCCCGCGCCAGCTCCCGAGGGACAGCCGGCACCAGCACTGGAGCCGGCGCCAGCCCTGGCAGGTCCCCCGGCTCCGGCTCGGCACCGGAGCTGTTGTCCTGCTTTTCTGTGATGGTTTTTCGGTTTTTTATCATTTCATATTTTGTGGTGCTTTGTACTCTACATTTTAAATGTATTTATTTACAAATTTAAAATTTCGTGCCGTGGTGTTTACAACTAATTGATCACCAGTTCCAGATCCCTTTGTTCCTTCTCTACTCCGGCTGCTTCACTGGACTAGCCTTAAAATAAATGTTTTTTTAGTTGTAATCATTTGAAATTATACAATTTCGGGGCATTCAATGCCTCCACAGCGCAGTGCCTCCATCACCTCCACCTAGTTCCAGAGCATTCTCATCCCCCAGCGGACGCCCTGCGCTCACTAAGCAGCCACCCCCATCTCACCCCCCTGCAGCCCCTCCGTGAGCAGAGGTGCCCATCCCTCTGCCCCTCTCCTCCGGAGCTGAAGACCCCCTTGCAACATCAATGTCTTCTAAACCATGGACCCTCCCGCCCACCATGCCTGTGGCCAGCAACAGTGACCTTTACCAAGGCGGCACAGGTGAGGCACGGAGCCAGCTCTTTCCTCCTTCACACGGAGCAGAAAGGACTCAGGAGTACCATCGGCGTCCCCTAAGCGGCCTCCGGTGCTGCTCTCCCCAGGGTGGCTAAGTTGTTACGGACTGTGGGGGACCAAGCCAGCCCAGGCCACCCAGACGCCAGTGTCACCTGAACCTCTCCTGCCCGCCGGGCATGACGCCTGCCAGTCAACAGGCTGACCCACCCTGCGTGGACCACTCACGGCCACAGGTGCCTTCCTGTGCTCTGGGAAGCCAAGGACCAGCTGACCTTAGCCAAGGGACACTGCCAGTGTGCTCAGGGCCCCGTTGGCCCCAGGCACAGCCCTCCCCACATATCCCTTCCATCTTCCCAGTGCAAAAGTCACTGCCATCCATGCAGCGACCTGCACCCTAGAGCACCCACTCACCCAGTGGGTCTGACCATGGCAGAGATGCCCTTCCCTCCAGCCGCCAGGCCTGCAGCAGGAAGTCCAGCACCAGCGGCAGCTCTCACGCAAGTCCTGGAACCCGCTCGGGTGCAGCCCCCACCTCAGCAGCAGGGACGGCGGTGCCACGCTAAGGCTGCCCTTGACCGTGGACGTCGGTGCCACGCTAAGGGAGATCAGCGTGAGCTCTGTCTGGGAGTCCCCAGTGGCAGGGGAAGTGGGTGGCTACCGCCCTCCTCCCTGACACCCTGCCCTTCTAAACCTCCCACCATCCCACGCCAGTGTTCCCCACTCTGCACCCACAAAGGGGACAATGAAGTCCTGACTCCTGACTGGAGCTTCGAGAAGCCGCAGAGGGGGACACTAGCCTTGGGTGCCCTGAGGGGTCCAGGCTTCTGCTGACCTTGCCATCCCCCTCCGTTCTGGGAGTCAACCTCTCTGCCACCCCGGAGACCTCCAGCATCAGCAGCGCCTCCTCCCTGCAGCCTCCCCACGCACACCCGCGGGGTGACACCTACCTACAAATGCTCCGTCTGCAGCCACGGCTCCCCACAGCCCTGCACAGCCTGCAGTCAGGCCACGCTGCACCACCCACGCCAGCCTGGACGCAGACAGTGGCCGCGTGCACCAGAGCATCCTGGCGAGCTCCAGGATGAGCTCTAACAACGAATCCGGAGTTAGAGGCAGTTATATCACAAACCCTGTGCCAGCTCCAGCAACAGTGCCAGCACCAGCTGGAGAGGCAGAACCAGCTTCAAACAGATTCCAGAATTAGAGCCAGTGCCAGGTCAGCAAATGACCCAGTACCAGTTGCAGAGGAAGAGCCATTCCAGAGCCAGTTGTAGCACCGGTTCAAAGCTAGAGCCCGTGTGAGCTCCAGAGCAAACACCAGATACGACAAGAACTCTGCCTCTAGCGCCAAAGCAAGAAACAGCTCGCGTACCAGGATACCCAAACCTGCAGAGAGAGAGGCAGCTGTCTCAGCACCTCCGATCCCAGCTCCTGCGCCAGAGCTAGCCCCGGTTCTAGAGCTCTGACCTGCCCTAACACCAAATCCAGAGATAGAGCCAGTGCAAGTTTGAGCTAGAACCAGCTCCAGAACCACCTTGAGCAGCACCTCCTGACCTGGAACCGGTTCTGGCACCCACTGCGTGGCTAGGGCCGGTGCCGCGCGCACAGCAAAAGCCGCCTGCAGCGCCAGCGCCGGCACCAGGGCCAGCGCGAGAGAGCCAGTCCCGGAGCCGGAGCCACAGGTGGAGCCCGCTTGATCACCAGCCGCGGAGCTAGAGCCAGCCCCGGGGCCCCCGCCAGAGGTGCGGCCGGCGCGCGTTCCAGCCCAGACAGCCTTCCTGCCGCTCGCCTGTGAGGACGCCCTTTCCGTTTTTCTCTGACTGGTCTTTTGCTCTCTTCGTACGCTTTATGGTTACCTGCGTTTCATATTGTAAAATTCACACACAGTAAAGTTTGCCCTTAAAAACCCTTAAAATTGCACAGTTCCACGGCATCGGCCGCGTCCGCTGCGCCGTGCACCGTCACCACTGTCTTGTCCCGCAACGCTTCCATCAGCCAGAGAGAAACCCCACGCCCACGAGCCGGCACTCCCCACTCCCCGGCAGCCGCTGACGTGCTGCCTGTATCCGCCCACTGCACTAGTCTGCATTTCTCATATGCTCGGAATCATCAAATACGCGGCCTTTTGTGTCCGGCTTTTGCACTTAGCAGAATGCTTTCAGGTTCAGCCACAGGGTAGCAGGTGCCAGTACCCCATTCCCTCTTACGGCCAAACGATACTCCACGGTGCAGCCATGCCGCGTTCTGTCCACACATTCACCTGTCCACGGACACTCGGCTGGTTACGACCTTTCGGATAGCGTGACTACTGCTGCTACGAATATCTGTGCGCAGGTGTTTGTTTGGATGTGTGTATTCGATTCTTTCCGCTATACGCCTGGTGGTGGCATTGCCGAGTCACTCATGACGCTATGCTTAAATTTTCGAGGAACTGCCAAACCGTTTTCCTTGGCTATTCTGCCCCCCAGCAAGGCATGAGGCTTCCAATTCCTCGTCTCCCTTTCTGACAGTTGTTATTTCCTGTTTGTTAAGTTACAGCCATCCTAGCGGGGGTGGGGTTGCAGCTCACTGCGGTTTTGGTGTGCGTTCCCTGATTCCTAACCACGGTGAGCATCTTCTCACGTGCTTACCGGCCATTTGTACCTCTTCAGAGAAGGGTCCATTCCAGCCCTTTGCCCACTTTTACGTGAATCGCTTGTGTTTCGGTTGCTGAGTTACAGGAGTGCTTCATATGTTCTGGATATAAGACCCTGAGCAGATTTATGATTTGCAATTATTTTCCAACATACTGTGGGTTCTCTCTTCACTCCGGGGAGTGTCCTTTCATGCAAAAAAGGTTTTTAGTTTAACTTTGATGAAGTCAAAGTTATCTTTTTTTCTTGTGTTGCTTGTGCTTTTGGTGTTATATTCAAGAAACCACTGCGGCCAGGTGCAGTAGCTCACACCCGTAACCCCAGCACTTTGGCAAGCCAAAGGCCGGACGATCACTTAAGTCTGGGAGTTTGAGGCTAGCCTGGGCAACATAGTGAGACCCTATTTCTACAAAAAATTTAAAAATTAGCCAGGTGTGGTGGTGTGCCCCTGTAGTCCTAGCTACTTGGGAGACTGAGGCAAGAGAGCCCAGGAGTTCGAGGCTTCGGTGAGCTATGATTGTGCCACTGCACTCCAGCCTGGGAGACAGAGCAAGAACTTGTCTTCAAAAAAACAGCCAAATCGAAGGGCATGAAGATTTGGATTTGCCCCTGTGTTTTCCTCTGAGAGTGTTACATAATAGCTTTCTTTCTCAAATTTAGGTCTTGGATTCACTTTAATTTTCTGCAGGCTGTTAGGTGAGGCTGCCTGTGGGTACCCAGTTCCCCGTTTGTCGCAGAGACTTTTCTCCCTGCTTGAACGATCCTGGTACCCAGGTTCGAAACCGACTGACTTTCACGCGCGGGCTTATTGCTCGCGTCTCAGCTACAGTCCACTGCTCCGTAGGTGTTAATCATCTCTGCTGGAACTTTGCTGAAGCTGTTTATCAGCTCTAGCAGGTTCTTTTAATCCCATAGGACCTTCTACACGTAAGTTCATGTCATCAATAAGGAGGTCCTTTTACTTCCTCCTTGCCAGTGTTGGCGCCTTTATTACTTCGTCTGACCGCGTTTCTCTGGCCTCACTTCCACTACGTAATGAAGCGGTGAGAGTCGGCATCCTTGTCCTGCTGCTGGTCTTAGGGAAAAGGTTTCCATCTTCCACCGCGGTAAGCGTCAGTGTCTCACAAACACCCTTTACGCTGTGCCTCGCGGAAGTTCCGGTCCGCTTCTATTTTGTTGAGGGCTCTTATCAGGAAGGGGTTTTTCCACATGATTTTCCTGCATTAATTAAGATGAGCACGCGAGCTTTTCCCTTCATTTCATCGAAGGGACTGGTTGTACTACACTGGTTGATTTTCCAGTGTTGACATCTCCTGCATTCCTGGGAGGCACCACACTTAATGATCACGCACAGTCCTTGCTCCGTACTGCCAGGTTCCGTTAGTACCTTGTTGAGGAATTACATCAATGTCTGTAATGGATTGTGGCGTGGAATTTTCTTTTCTTCTGAGGTCTTTTCCTGTCTTTGGTGTCAGGGTCTGCCATCGGCCTCATGGACTGAGTGAAGAAGCGTTCCCGTCTCTTGTATTTTTTATTTTTGAAGCGTTTCAGAGGCGTGGTGTTACAGCTTCTTACGTGCTTGGGAGATTCACCAGCGAAGCCATGCGGCTCTGGATGACCGACTCCGTCTGCTTCCTTATGACAGGGCGGCTTAGACTCTCCACTCTTCCTCGAGTCCGTGTGACGTTGCGTGCTTCTGGGAACCTGCCCGTTCCATCTAGGCTACCCAGCTGGCTGGCACGCAGCCATGCACGGTGCTCTACTGTAATTCCTTTTTTTCCTGAAGTATCATTAGTGACATCCCAGTGTCATTTCTGATTTTAGCAATTTCAGTCTTCCTTTTCTCTCAGTAAGTCTGGGGAAAGGCGCGCCAATTTTGTAAATCCTTAGAAGAAGGAGCACTGGGTTTCACTGACTGCGAGTGCTTCTGTTCCGTATCCCGAGCCTCTGCCCAGTCTTGACTCTCCCTCCCCCTGCCCGCTGGAGGCCTGCCTGGCTCTTCTTTCTCCAGCTCGCCGGGACTGTCTTCTCACCAGCCCCCGGCAGTGCCACGGGTGGCTGAGGCCCTACAGACTGCAGGAAACCAGGCCAGCAGGGCACCTTCCACCCATCTGCCAGCCTAGGCCACGCCAGCTTGTGTCACCTGAACCTCTCCTGCCACTGGGCCATTTGCAGCCATAGGTCCCTTCTGTGCTCTGGGAACCAGATGGCCAGCTGACTTTACCAAGGAGCTCTGCCCACCACAGGGCACTGCCCTCTGGACACTGCCCTCATGCCTTGCCAGATGCTGGCCACTGCCATCCATGCCTGTGGGCACCCCAGAGCTCCCACTCACCCGACTGCAAACCTGGCCCTTCCCTCTGGCTTCCAGGCCCCCAACATGGAGCCCAGCACCAGAGGCAGCTCACACTCCTGGGACCAGCTCTGGTGTGGCCCCTCCCTTGGGGTGGGGACATTGATGACACGCTCAGTGTGCACTCGGACAGCTCTTCCAGCTCCGACATGGACAAGATCAACATGAGCTCTGTCCTGGAGCCTCCCAATGGCCAGGAAAAGAAGGTGACTGCCGCCCTTCCCGCCAACTCCCTTCCCCACCCCTCCACTCCCCGGCGCCAGCTCCCCACTCTGCACCCACACAGGGGCCAAGAAGCTCCAGTTCTGAGAAGCCTCTGAAGCCGTCACTGTCCTGGGTGCCCTGCAGGGTGCAGGGCTTCTGTTGATCTTGACGTTCGCCACATCCTTGCCGTCCCTGCTGAATCTCCTGTATCAGCTCTGCCTCCAGCAGCACTTCCTGCTGCTCCTCGCCCGCCAGGACAGAGACGGCCACACGTACCCACACCCGCTGCACCTCTGCAGCCATGGCTCCTCGTGGCCGAACCATATCCAGCAGGTGGATGACGCTGCGTCCTCTGAGTCAGCCTGGACGAGGAAATCAGCAACATGTACGCGGGCACCCTGCTGAGCTGGGCGGGCGGGGCGTGCCCTTGGTCCCCCCACTCACACCTCTCTGGGTACAGACCTTACCAGAAGGGCGACTCTGACAGGTGGCCAGCTCTGGGCTATCCAGCAGCGTGCCCAGCCTGGGAGAGGCAGACAGTGCCACAGCCCCCATTGTACACAGGAAGGGACTGGGGCAGGCTCCTCCCTGGCTGCTGCTCTGATGAGACCACCTGGATTCGGTCCCCTCCCCCCCAGGGCCCCCAGCTCCTTGCCCAGCATTCAGACCCTGTGTGATCTGGTCCCCCACACCCCACTCCAGCCTCCTAGAGCAGTCCTCACCCCAGCGCCCCACCAAGCCTTTGCCCCCTCAGGGCTCCCTGCAGCAGTGGCCCTCCCTGCACCCCCTCCACAATAGACTCACCTTCAGGGCTGGGCTCCAAGGCCACCTCCTCAGGGTCCCTGTGCAAAGCACAGCCTTTGGGGTCAGTTCACCTGGGTTCAAACCCACAGCGGGGCCACATCACAGCCCTGTGACAGGCAAGCTCACACAGTGACTTCTCAGAACCTGAAAATGGGGTCAGTGACTCAGACCCTATGAGGGTGTGCTGGGGGGAGAGATGCAGAGGAAGGTGCCCCAATTGCTGGACTCAGGGGTCCCTGGGCTGGGGAGGCCCCAAGACAGGACGAGGCCTCTGATGACCAGCGCCAGGATGTGTGCTGGGAAGAGCAGTGATGTCGGGGACCCACCCATGGTGGGGGGGTCTGGTCACTTGGAGCCCTGTGTCCTGGGGCGTGGTGCCTCTGCTCAGGCATAAAATGGGGTGAAGTCCCTGAGGGCGGGGGCTCCCTAATAGCAGTGACCACCCAACACTGGCTCAGCCCCTGATGTGGAGCCCCAGACTCCCTGCTGCCCCTGCTACACCAGCCAGGGCTGCCGCCAGGGTCAGGCTGGACCTTGTGGAAGACACGGAGCGGGGAGGAGGAGGGGAGGGCGGCCTGACCTCCCTACCCAGGCTGGTGTCTGCTGTCGCTTCACATCCCCTGATCCCAGGGTCCTCAGAGTAGAGAGCAGGTACAAGAGACATGCGGTAACTGCCGTGCTTGGAGCCGTTGGTGCGGGCGCGGACACGCCGCCAGGCGGGTCACGTGCACGCGCCGTTCGCGGTCCCGCGAAGGCCCCGTGTGCGCGCCAGGCGTGGATAGAGCCCGCTGCCCCTCGCGGAGTCCCCCGCATGCGCCCGCGGAAAGGAGACCAGTGCGGGGAGGGGGCGTCTAAGCCCTCCTGAGACCATCGGTAAACTGAGGAGGCAGGGACTGCTGGGGCGACAAGGTGGGCAGAGTCCAGAGAAGGGAGGGTTCGGGGCTCCGAGGCCAGGGTCAGCCCTCCCGTGGGGTTTGCTTTGGGAATGAGAGCCCCTAAGGTCCTGGGGACTCCTGCCCACCATCTCTCATGGGGGGCTCTTTGGGCATCCCCACGTATGCACAGGCACACACAAACCACACGCTTCCTAGCGATCAGAGGAGGACTGGACAGTGGGGAGGTGACAAGGGGGAAAGAAGAGAGAGGATGGAGA
>CAUYRT010089717.1:0-26726 GCA_963574885.1 Lepilemur ruficaudatus
TATATATATATATTAATTTCTTTCTATTTTTAGTAGAGACGGGGTCTCGCTCTTACTCAGGCTGGTTTCGAACTCCTGACCTCGAGCGATCCTCCTGCCTCGGCCTCCCAGAGTGCTAGGATCGCGCCCGGCCAATGTGCGTTGTTTTACGTCAGTAAGCTTGTGGTAATTTGTAACAGCAACAGCAGGTCACTGATACACCGGCTCTGGTGCCCAGGCCTTAACAATGGTCCCCTGCGAGCCACATTTGCGGTATTGGCTCTCTGGAGTAGCCCCCTCCCTCACTGAATCTGTGCTTCCTGGGACTTACCAAGGGATGATGACAGGTGTGATTCTGTGTCAGCTCCAGGCCCAAGCACTAAGAGGATGGGGCAGGTCTGCTTTTGCATTTTTGGGAGTCAGCCATGCCGCCAAGGAGGGCACGTGGAGGGAGCCAGGCAGTGGAGAGGTGCCAGCCTTCTAGTGTACCATGAAGCCTCTGGGTGACTCTAGCCCATCAGACCATGACAGCCTGAGAGACCCTCAGGAAGATCAGCAATGGGCTGGCGCAGCGGAGCCCAGTCCGCCTGCAGAACCAGAGATCACGATGTGGTTGTTTCAAACTTCAAAGCACTCCACGTTGGAGGGAATTTGTCCTGCAGCCGCTGTCTGCTTTTAGCTATACGAGCTGAGGGCCTACTGCGGTGGGTGCTGGGGAACTATGATCGAATTCAAATCACACATTGTCATGAATATCACCCCCACTTTCAAGATGAAGAAACCGAGGCCCTGAGAGGGGAGGTACCTAGAACTGCTGGTTGATGGCCGAGCTGGGTTCGAACCCAGATCTGTCTGACTTGGGAGTCCGGAGCACTTTGTCCTTCCTGGGTCCACCTCAAGGTGCACTGTGTCATCTTCTCGGAGGCCCAGGTTGGTCCCAATCGCTGCTTTGGCCACCACTGTCCGCTGCCACATTGGCTCAAGCAAACTCATAGCCATGCTCCTGCCCTCGCCTTTTCTCGCTCTCGCGGCCCAGCGGAGAAGCAGGATTGCTTACAGTAAGTGGAAACCAAGGCCAGCACAGGAAGCGCGGCCTGATCCATTACAGGGTTATTCTAGCCTGTAACGTACCTGTGCGCTCTCAGGCACAGCCAGGCTGTCTGGACAGGGATGGGAGGGGTTCAGGCTGCTCACTGGAGGCCAGGTTCAGGAATGCAGAAGTGAGGGGGGAGCAAAGCCCCCCTGAGGTCTTCCTCTTGGGCTCCTGGGACTGCCACCCACGCATGCCCCACAGCCAGCGTGACTGGCTCAGATGCCAACAGCTGCTCTGAGGTGGGGGCGTCTACCTGCCGTCCTGGGTTCCATGAGCCAGCGGTGTGCTCCGCAGGGGAGCAGGGAGGACCGACCACAGCTCAGAGCCCTGACCCCAGTGGCCCCAGGTGGGCCGAGATTCAGCCCCTACTCGTGGTCCTTGCTCCCTCTAGTGGCCACGGGGAGAAAAGAGCAGCTCACTGGAGACTGGGAGCTGGGGCGGGAGGTGGGGTGGGGTGGGGCATCGCACTGTCAGTTTCCTGTCCTTGCAGCCCATTGGGCAAACTGGAGAAAGAACCCAGATGAAGGGACAGTCCCCTCAGACATCTCCTAACGAACTGAATAAACACGGGTGCCCGTGACCTTATCAAATGCACGTGCCCCAGCCTCCTTACCTCTAAAAGGAATCTTGTTTTCTCATTTTATTCTTACTATGGAATTGAAAATAGATTCTCATGAAGTTAAAAAAAAATTCTTTAACTATTGTGAAGACCTTCTCCAACGCACCTGACACGATTTTCGTTTTTAAAAGTGGTTCCCCATTACCCAAAGCATTTCTTAAGCTGGAGCCCAGGGACTGCCTGAGTCTCTATGCATGGGCTTCAGAGAGTCAGAGAATCTTCTGAAGTTATCTGCAAAATTGTTTGAATACTGTATGCGTGTTTTGGAAGGAAGAGGGTCTATCACTGTCATCAGCTGATAGAAAGGATCTCAGACTCCAAAGCCCCGAAAGCTAAGATTCGCTGAAAGCCCTTGTTTCTTAGTGCAGCCTCCTTTGCACTCATGAGCTAGACCTTGCCTACTTCTGGCCACTTTTCCAAAAATAAAAATAAAAACAAAACCAACCAAACAAAAAGCTGCCTTCCTTCTTCGCCTGCTGTTCTCGCGGGGGGAGACCAACTGCTGTAACCTCAACTTCCCCCCCTCTCCCGTCTCAGGGGCTTGATGCCATAGTGAGGCAATAGAGCTGTTTCCTGCTCACGGTCGGGCTGGGTGTCCTGGTGAGCAGACGCCTGCAGGATCACTCAGGCACTGGGGCTCTGTCTGTTCTGCTGACAAACTGGGAGAGAGCACAGAGGACCAAATGTCAGAGGCGTTCCAGTGCCTGGACTGCAAACAGTGCCCAAGGTTTCCCTTCATAGTCCACTGGCCTGACCCCAGTGGTTTGTCCACACCTGTTGGTAAGGGGAGCTGGGAAATGTAGTCCAGCCCCAAATGAAGAAGCCAGTTTGGAGACAGTCAGCCAATCTTCGCCACACAGCGAACTAAGAGACTCCCTCAACTCATCCCGATTCAGACACTGCGTAGAAAGGGAGGCACAATCATCTTCATTATTTAAATGATCCATTCTCTCTCTCATTGTCAATAGAGTTGGTTTGTATATGTGAAACATACATGATATAACTTTTATATTTGTATCTGCATTGAGAAGTGTCTGCTAAGACACACACCAAAGTGTCAACTTTTTATAAGATGGAACTGGAAAATTCCAGGAAAATCTTTTACTTCTTAATAGTTTGAATTTGTTACATTGAGCAAGTACTACCTCGTAATTAGAAATTTCCTATTATAAGCTTGCCCCTGCATCATTAAGTATTGGAGGAAAACATGATTTTTAACAACTGCATGATGTTTGAAGGGTTGAGTGAAGGCAGGTGACTAATGCAGTCGCCTGTTTACATGCTGTTTATGGCCTCAACCTGTCCGATCCTCCAGACAGGGACTTGTGCTGCTTCACAAGGCCGGGCACAGAGAATGGCCCCATTCAAGGATTATGGAATGGAAGAGTCCTGCTCACAGAGGTGAACACAGGTGGGCAGAGAAGGATGAGGACTGTCTGGGAGACAACAGTTAAAAGAACTGGCTTGGCATCCGAACTGCTTGTATTCAAACTCCTCGTGTGACCTTGGGCACGTCAACTAACCTCTGTGGACCTGTTTGCCTATTTATGAAGTGAGGAATAAAATACTGTCTACCTCATAGGACTGTCCTGTGGATTAAATGGGTCAATAGACAAAAAATTTTTTTTTTTTTTTATTGGAGACAGAGTCTCACTCTGTTGCCTGGGCTAGAGTGCCGTGGCGTCAGCCTAGCTCACAGCAACCTCAAACTCCTAGGCTCAAGCGATCCTTCTGCCTCAGCCTCCCGAGTACCTGGGACTACAGGCATGCGCCACCATGCCTGGCTAATTTTTTCTATATATTTTTAGTTGGCCAATTAATTTCTTTCTATTATTAGTAGAGACGGGGTCTCACTCTTGCTCAGGCTGGTTTTGAACTCCTGACCTTGAGCAATCCACCCGCCTCGGCCTCCCAGGGTGCTAGGATTACAGGCGTGAGCCACCGTGCCCGGCCTCCCTATAGTTTTTTGCTGCCCACATCACCACCTCTCATTCTGGCTCTACCTGAACTTGCCTTTCACCTCTTTACTGAAGACTATCTTCTCTCTGCCTCTTAGTTCTAAGGTTAGAGAAACAGAATTGGCGCGGCTTAATCCAGCCTTTGATTGGCTTTTCTTGGGTCACGTGTGTAGCTGTGCTCCAATCAGCCACAGCTCAGGGGGCACATGGTCACATGAGTGGGTGGAGACAGATTCTCTAAGAAATGTATAAGGAAAGGCAAAGATTAGAATGCCTACTATAGGCATATAGCCTTATGCCAAGGAAAGGAATAATATCTAGCTGTGGGATGTTAGCTCTTCATAAAGGAAGGAAGCTTTTGGCAAGGGCCCTTCAAATTTGACCTCATAGGTCTCTACTGCTTTGTTTAATTTCACCCTAGGATCATTCTCTCCTTTGTGGTTGTACAAAACTCCCTCTTTTCTTATCTGATTTTGCTCATCCTTGCTTTGCTTTGCTTGAATAAATCTATTTTTTTTTTTTTGGTCTACAAAGTTTGGCTGTTTCATTCTTCTTCCTACTTTTGTTCAGTGTCAGAACTTTGGGAAGCACTTCTAAAAAACTGCCCCCAATGGACTCTGTGCTCTGCAATATATATACAGATATATATACACACACATACATACATATGTATTTTTAAACAACAGAACATTCAGAATTAGTTTCTGATGTCAAGTCCTATCTTTCAGGATGCTTCTTTCTTTCAGCCCGAAGCGCAGAGCATGATGACAAATGAGAAACAATCATTTCACACATCCTGGTAAAATAAATATTCTTCGTCGGAACAGCAGGTGATTAGATCTTCATTTTGATATATGCTACAGTGTCTTCAGAAATTAACTAGTAAGACTTGATTTCAGAGAGAATGCAAATTTCCAGCCCAGGAACATGTTGAGGAGACTACAAGCCTGTGCAAAGCAGAATAGAAGTGAACCCACTTGGGGCAGGTTGTCTTGCATCGGTGAATCCCATTAGCCTAAACTCAAGTCTAGACCCGCGTTGTAGACTAAGGGTGCCTGATTTAATATCCATTTCTACCACTGTAGTACTGCTTTTAGCTGTGATGTTGATTGAAGCATTAGTATACCTGAGCCAACTCCCAGCTGGAGTCATGGCTCAATTCCTATAAATCATTAATCTTGGGGAAGAAAAGCTTAATTCACAAATTAATTTGAGTAAACTTTGCTAAGTTTACAGAGTAACTTATGTAAGTTGGACATCAGTTATCATCTGATGTGAATAAGAACAGCACTTTGTCGGAAGGTTTTTCCTCCTGCCTTTCTCAGCAGAGCGTTTTTCCCCCCCTGGGAGAAGAGGCGGAACGGTGTTGGGCTAAGCGCCTGGCACCTGGAACCAAGTATCTTCTGCCATTTATCAGTATCATGACTTTGGGAAAAGTCCTTAGTCAGTCACCCTGTGCCTTGGCTTCCTAATCTGTAACACAGGGATGATGATAATAATGCCTAACTTGGAGGGTTGTGATGGGCTATAAGTGTATTCTTATTTTTATAGATAAAGAAAACAAAGCGCAGAAAGTCAAGTATCTCTCCAAGTTCATGGCTGATGAGTAGATACTTTAGACTGTTAGCCTTCAGTCTGTGCTATTCTCCACTAGCACTGCCTCCTAAACTTGCCTATCATGTGCATCACCTGGAGGTGCCTGTTAAAAGCACAGATTCCCAGGCCCTTGGTGTGGAGACCAGCAATCTGTGATATTAGCAAGGTCCCAAGTGGTAACATTGGCAGTGGTGTGCCAAAGCTCCAGCGCCCTCAGCTTTTCCAGTGGGATGCATGGGTTTGTGTGCAAAGCTGTTTTGGTCCCCTCTTCCCACCCACGTGTTCCCAACCTCCTCCTTAACCAGCCTTTCCCTTCCCCACAACTTTCCCTGTCTGCTCCACTGTGCCTTTCAGAGTGCTGGTCACCGAAATCACGTTCTCTCTGAGATTTCCCAGGCCCTCGGTGTGCCTGGTCACTTTGTTCGAGGTTTCTGCCTGATGACCCGGCCTTCGCCTTTGAATTCCCTTGGATCTTCCTCCAGGTGACCCTCTGTTCTTCCTTCATGGCTTTTTCACTGCCCACTTTCTTTTTCCTTTAGGTTTCTCAGGACCACTGAGATGACTACAAATGGCATTTTGTATGCAACACTGTAATGAAAATTGTAGCATAATTTTTTTCAGAGTATAGCATGACATAATATAGTCGATGTTATTTATATTAGATGTATTAACATGTACTTTTATTACAGATAAAATAATGACTGCTATGTATTTGACTGAAAGCGATTGTATTTTAATCGAAAGAGCCAAAGTAAGTGCTGGCCATGCCAGTGTCATTTGTAGAGGGTCACATCATTGACACGCTGTTTCAGGCCCTGCACTGTCTTCTTTTGGCAACGCCTGGATTTGGAACTTTGGACCTAGCTGCAGATGCCAGCTGATTTCCTGCAAGGCCTATTGATGGTTCAAGAAATAATATTCTGAATAAGCCTTGATTTCTGCAGTTGTGTAGGTCAAAGTCAAATGCACTCATCTGATGTGATGACAAATTGGTTCAAGGACTTTGGCCCACAAGCTACCACTCGAGAAGCCAAACCTGAATTAGATGGAAAAATGAGCAGTTGTGTGTGCTATTGCGGTCTGAATAAATGGCACTCAGGAGCACCAAATTGATTGCATACCCAGGAGAGGAGAAATAATTGGGAGAATGAAGTTTGAAGCTGGTTATTTACACACCAATGTGGATTTTTCAGTTGAGAGGCACATAACTATTCCAGGTCCAGTGGAGATTTTCCTGGAGAATAGGAATTATCTGTGTTCATGAATAATCATGTCAGCTTCTTTTATTGCATTATCATTACACATTTCTTGCATTTGTTATACTCCTGAATGTATGTCTGAACAAACCTTGTAAAACACACTGCTTTTCTTAGGTAACTATAATTTTTTGTTATTTTGAGAATGTATTAATTCAATATTTTTTATGGGCCCTAGAGGTTTTAAAGAAAGATTCAGTTCATTTTGTTTTGTTAGAATGATTGAGGAGATGTCATTCAAAGATTGAGGTCAAGTTCCATTAACCTTGGAATGGAACTTGGTTGTCCATTCCAAGGACAAGGTTGTCCTTGTCCTTGTTGTTGTAGTTGTCCTTGAGCAACTAAGTCACTTCAGCTGTCTAAGCACCACTTTTCTCACCTGCAAAATGGAATGCCACTTACCTTGCTGGGTTGTTGAGATGCTGATGTGTCCCAGTGTGTCCAAGATTTCCTGGTCAACTGTAAAACCCAGTAGCAAGGGATTATCATTGTTTTATGTTTGGCAGACAGGAATAGCCAGTTACTTAACATTGGTTGAGTCCTGATGATTGGACCTGTGGAGGGAGGCAAAGGGTGTCTGTTGGGACTTTGGAATTTTGACATGATTGAATTGTGAAGTGATATCATCACATGTAAAGAATTGAGAACATCCTGGTCTCTATTACCAGCTGGTGACTGATGCCTGTGATGGCTAGTTAGCATGTCAACACTAGAATGGTCTCCTGGGGCTTCAGTCACCTAGCGGATAGCTTATAGCCTAGTCCTTTCCAAATGGTTTGGCAAAGGATTCCAGTCCTGTGAAAGCAGAATTCCATGGCCCAACAAGTTTGAGAAGTGTTGTATGTACGATCTCCCTCTTAGAGCTAGCGTGGTAAATGTGTATGGTATAAGCTGTACTTTCTGATATATAGATGCCAGCCCCACCTGGCTATTTAACTAGAAATTCATCAATAAAATAAAAAATTCAGTTCCTCAGTCACACTAGCTATTTATACATTTCAAGTGCTTATTAGTCACATGTGGCTAGTGGCTGTCATATTGGAAAGCACATATCTAAAACATTTCCCTTGTTACAGAAAGTTCTGTTGGACAGTGCAGAAAAGGCTCTGAGACCTCCTACGGTAAAATAACTTATTTAACTTTGTTCATTCCTCAGATCTTTTAATAATCAGCAGAGTTACCATTCTGCAAGACACTGTTTAGGAAGCACAGATTGGCATCGTTGGAGAGATGGATTCCTCCACCCGGATGTGGCATTCCAGGGATCCACTCAGCAGATTCTGTCTTTACAACTCTTCAAATCCTGTTCCTATCACCACCAGTCATCTTTATCTGTGTTCCTGCCCATGTTGTAAGATTTATTATTTTGATATTATATCACATTCCTCACCGTGCTTCTCATCTCTGTTAAACCCATCAACAGCCAATGTTCCGAAACCTTAGAGAGCACATAGTTCTATCTTATTTTACTTATGAAAACAACTGAAGCCCAGAAAGCTTATATGACTTTCCCAAGGCCACTCAGTCAACAGGACAATTCATGCCCCAGATGTCTATCCCTTACTACGTCTGTTGGTTCATCTTCTCTTCACAAGCTGAAAAAAATAGCAATTATTAGTGGACTAGGATTGTGCCACTGGTTACAGGAGTCCTGTCTCTAGTTTGAGATCTGGCCTATCTTAGGATGGGCTCTAAATAAATGTATTCTACATTTCTTAGCCTAACATACTTTTGCAAGCTCTGACTATACGCAGCCCATTGGTGAGTACAACGCCCATCACTCAATCCCTTCCTGCTGCTTTATAAGAAAGCTTCAGTGATTTTCAGCAATGAGCCAATAGCATCTGCATGAGTTTTCATTTGCTGTTGCACTCACTTGAAGCTCCTTTGATTAGAATTTCTAGCTAGACCCTATCTGCTTTCATTATTTTGGCCATGGGATATAAAAGTGGGTGAAAATTGTGACTTGCATAGTGGAAGAAAAATTGCACTCTTACTAGTTTATATAATAGAAAGATTAACATTTGCTTTGAAGAACTGAGTTCAGAGGTTCGGGTCAGATATGCATTTTTTGTGCCCACTGCTGAGGAGAGGAAGGTACAACATGCAGGTATCACGCAGGTTGTAAAAGGAAGACAGGTTGTCCCAGGAGGAACTGCCCCAATAGGGCTGCGATCTGGAGTGAATATACTTCTGGCACCTTTGCTAGGATGTCAGTGGGAAAGCCCCATTAGTCATCTTTGCCAGATGGGGGCCTCTGGAAACCTCCGCATGGCTCTACATGTCTCTATTAATAAAAACATTGAAGCCCCAGAGGTTGTGGCCACATGTCTCATCCTGCCGACTCTCTGGCCTTGCAAGGATCACAAAGAGGGAAGTGAGTTGTGGAGCCTGATCTTTGATCTTTGAAAGTTTTGGGTTTTGAAATGCAGGAAATGTCATATTCACCATTTCTCTTGGGATAAATCTCCAAAGAATTTTGAACTTCATGGGCAGAGCCCACTTTCTGCTATCCCAGGATCTCCGAGGGGGGGCCTCCCCACATGGTTCTTACAAACTTCTCGATGTTTGAGAATTGCTGCTCTGGAGAAATCACTCATTTTCTCAGGATATCATCAGCTCAATAAATAATAACACAACGAAATTGTCATCAAATAGAATGATGTTATTATCTTTGTTTTGCCTTCACTGAATTAAAATTTTGCCCATCTACATAAATCTGGTGTGAACTTCCCTTTTATGAAGAGGAGCCTGTTCTAGTTTTCTTCCACCTGCTCACCGCGTCTCTTTCTAGCTTGTTGTATGTAACCAGAGTTAGAGAAAATTATGGGTCAAGATAGGACCCAGAGAGTAAAGTCTCCTGAATCCATTCTCCCATGGGGCGCGTCATAGGCAATGTCCAGGTGTCAGAGCAAGACCTAAATTGCATGCTCGACACCAGACTCCTTGCTCTGTTCTCACTTGTTCTCTCCTGATCTGGAGGCAATGTGTCTGTCAGTGGAGTTCATGTTTATGAATTTGGTCAGTGGGAGTTGCTATGGTTTGACTATGTCCCCCAGAGTTGGAAACTTAATTGCCTTGTAACAGTATGAAGAGGTGGGGCCTTTAAGAGGGCAGAGCCCTCATGAATGGATTAATGCCGTTATCTGGAGAGTGGGTTAATTATCTTGGGAGTGGACTCCAGATAAAAGGATAAGTTTGGCCCCCACTTTCTCTGTCTCTTGTGCTCTCACCATGTGATGCCTTCTGGTACATTATGCAGGAAGAAGGTGCTCACCAGGTGGGACCCCTTGATCTCGGGCTGTCAGCCTTCAGAACTGCGAACCAAATAAATAATAAATTCTTTATAAATTCCCCACCCTGTGGTATTCTGTTCTAGTAGCAGAAAATGGACTAACACAGGAGCCTATCTGAGGTTGTCTGGAGCCAGAGGTTTACTAGCAGTGGGTATAACCCTGCTCAGAGAGAAGCTCAATGTCAAGGAAACAGCCTCAGGACAAGAGCGGGAAGACCAGCCTCCTGCTTGTGGCTCACCCTACTGGCCGACGGTGATTTCTCTTTCTTCATCCATAGAGTGAGTTGTTGGTAGTAGGGCAAGTTAAACTACGTCTACTAAATCCAGTGGCCCCTTGATCATTTTATTCTATTATTGTATGTCAGCTATAGCATTTGATATTATTGACCATTTTCTCCTTCCTAAAATGTTCACCTTTTTTTGGCTTTTGGGCCAACATTTCCATATTAGTTCAACAAACATTACTGGGCTAAGCATTGCCCTGGGTAGTCAGAGTGTGCACAAGGCAGGTTTTGTCTTTGAGGTGCCCACAAGATATGTAAACATAGTCTGACAGTCTATTCACTTCTTTTATTTTTATTTTTATTTTTTTTATGACTGACGCTCTTGAACTTCTCTGTATACTTTCCTTGAGAAGTGGTACTCATCCCCCCTGGTTTCAATTATCATTTAGATGCTGTTGATTAAAAAGTATTTCTTTTTAGCCATGACTCTCCCCCTTGAGTTACAGATTTGTATTTAGGTCTGCACCCTGGTCATCTTAACTTGGATATCCTTTGGGAACCTCCAACTCAAAAAGTCTGGAACTAAACTCATTTTACTCTCATTTGCCACTTTCCTTCTGCTCTTAAAATCCATCCTTCTCTAGAATTTCTTGTCTTGATTAAAGGCATTGCCATCCATTTAATCACTCAGATGAGAAACTTCAGAGTCATCAGCCTCTCCCCTTTCCCAACATCTAGTTGTTCACCCAGACTGTATAACCCACCTCTGAGGGGTTAGTGGCCTCTGTCCCCCTCTTCCTCCTGTTTCCATGGCTGCCCTAGTGAAGGCATGGGTTAGCTCTCATTGGGACTTCATCAATTTTAAGATGTATTCTACCTCCTACATATCAACAGCTTGAAATCAGGAAGCACCTCTCAGTTTCTGTGGGCCAGGCAGCAGTCATCAGGTAGATGTCATAATCTGTGCATGGGCGTTCAGATTTGCAGAATGGGCACCAGTCCCTTGGAAGAAAATCCCAGAAACAATGGTGGAGTCTTTTAAAAACAAAGCATGCCTCATTCACATTCTAGGTGGCTTTTGAGTGCAAAGTGCTTCAGAGGAGTCAGACTCTGAATGGGAAAAAATGTTACACATACCTTCATCAAATTATTTTGCTTCCATTTCCCTTTATATATATGGGCAAGGGTGACACATGATAAAAATCTGTCAGCATAAGGGTAAAAGAGCTCTTTTTATATGTATAAGAATTCCAAACGATGAGAAACATTATATTGTTATTTAATTGGCAGACTTTTTCTTTCTAGAGGTGAATAAAATAGTGGTGTGACTTATAATCAATGACATCTTAGACTTGATAAAATATAGATCAAATACAAAAGTCTCTCAATGAATACCTTCACTAGTCTTTTCAGGCCCCCCAGCCTTCATTTTTCACATTGCCACCTACATACCCAGATTTGATCATATTATTCTGAAACTTAGAAATATCCCCCATAGCAGAGGTTCTCAAATTTACAATGCAACAGAGTCACCAGGAGGGCTTGTTACAATGTAGATTTCTGTGCCCCAGCCCTGAAGTTTCTGATTCAGCAGAGAATTTGCATTTCTAATAAACTCCCAGGTGATATCGGCACGGTTGCTGGATCAGGGGCCATCCTTGAAGAGCCATTGCCCTTTGGCATAAAGTCCAAACTCTTTTATGGCCTTCAAGGCTCTTTCCCAGGGGCTCCCATTGTACATCTGCAGCAGGATTTGCGGGCCTTCTCTCGCCACTCTGTTCTCCACGGTACTTGAAAATCTCCATTCAGAGCACCGCAGGCATTTCATGATTCTGTGATATTTTTTTTATGTGCTGCCTGAGAACTTCTGAATGCTATTTGACTTTTAAGATACAGTTCAATGAATAAATTCTTCAGCAGAAAAATATTTCTTTTACTCATCTTTTCCAAAGAGGTAACTTTCAGGATGTTTACCTATTAAGACCAACTTCTAAGACAGCTAAACTTAATGTTCAGGCTTTTCCAGTAACTAGAAAGATATTCTTGTGGGACTATCAGGTCATGAAGTTTGACGGGGTTTTCCAATTTTCTGGATTATCAATTTGGCAATCGTCCCTGCACAAAACACAGAATTTACTAGGAGCCAATGGAGCCATTATGATGACAATTTTAAATATTTATAAGATGTTGTAAATATATATGGTACTGAAAAGCAATTTAAAATGCACCAAACCAACAAAATCCTCCCGTTTCAGTGTATTTATAGTTCAGGCTCATAAATAATATAACAAGATAAGAATGCGGGAAGTGGGAACCTAGGCAGAGTGGGAACACAGAAAGGTGATTTTAAGGTATGCTATGAAGCCGAAAAACTCCAGATTATGACTTGTGTTATGTGAGGGCTTTTCTAGACTTGTTGCCTTTGAAGAATGGACCTAAGTTTGAAGTCAAGTAAGGATTTAGGCTGTATTTTGTAGGGAAGTTTGTCACTTTGTTGAGCTGTTGAAGTCATGGACTATTTGCTGAGCAGAAAGCTTGACCAGATTTATATGTTGTCCATCTGTGTTCACATACACACATACACACACAGACACACAAACATGCTCAGATATACACACACATACACTGATTCCAAACACACAACAGCTTCAGAAATGCAGAGTTAGTGGAATTGTAATGTAGGTATTGTTCTCTAGTTTGTTCACTTTTCATAAGTAGAATTTTCCTGCTTTCACTTATTTAATAAACATTGGAGTGCACAGTGTATGCAAAGCTTATGTTGACTCTTGAAATGCAACAAGAAATGAGTTTATGTAATAGTGAATGAATGAATAAATGCTTTTATAGAACTTAGAATACAATCAGAACTTACAATATGATTATATAATAGTAGTTTATATTTCCAGCATTTCCAAAATCCTTTCCATGTACCAGGTTCATGCCAGAATTTCCATACCCTTTATCAGTTGACACAACTACCAAAAGTTAAGTACAATTATTATTTCTGAGGGTATGGATGCTTAAAAGGATTAAGAACCTCATCTAATATTACATAGCTCATCAGTTGTACAGCCAAGATTTAAAGTGAGTGTAACTTTATGCTATGTAGTTTCTAGTCTATGATGCTGTAGTCTTATCAGGGAAGTTGATGAGAAATTACAATGCTAAGTGATAAATGCTATGGGAGGGGAGTGCAGGGGGTTGTAAGAGCCTATGAGAGGGTCAAGAAAAAGCTTTCCAAATAAAATAAAGTCTAGCAGCTGGCCAGAATTGGGGGGAAGAGCATCTGGAAAGGTCTGGAGGTTTGAGAGATGTTGGCAATGGTGGGGAATTGAGGGAAGGTCAGCGGGGTTGGATTGTGACAGTCCCCTCAGCTAACATCAACCATGCCTGTGTGACTTCAGTTGCCAACTGTATCTGTCAGGGTTCTCCAGAAAAACAGAACCGATAGGGCATATATAGAGACGTATAAGAGAAGATTTATTGTGAGAATCGGCTCATGTGATTATGGAGCTCAAGAAGTCCCATGATCTGTCATCCACAAGCTGGAGAACCAGGAAAGCTGGTTTCAGTCTGAGTTTGATGGCCTTGGGGGAGCTGCTGGTACAAGTCCTGGAGTCTGAAATTCCAGGGACCAGTAGCTCCACTGTCTGGAAGCAGCAGAAGGTGAATGGTCCAGGTCCAGGTGGTGGTGGGAGGTTGTGGGGGTGGAATTTGCTTTTTCTCTGCCTTTGTGTTCTATTAGGGGCCCTTAATGGATTGGATGATGCCTGCCCACATTGGGGTTGGTGATCTCCCTTACTCAGTCTACCGATTCAAATGCTAATCTCTTCCAGAAACGTACTCACAGACATTGTCAGAAGTAATTTCTCAGCTATCTGGGCATCCCTTAGCTCAGCCAAGTTGACACATAAAATTAACTATCACACCAACTATACATTGCTGACTCCCAGTCTATATCCATTGTAGTTTACTCATAGCCTGATTGGAGGTTCAGTGTAAATGTTTCAGTTTCAACATGGTTACAAACATCTTGTGAAAATGAGTGTATGTCTCATAATTTGTGTACTCTTCCATGTAGCCAGCACAGCACTTTGTGTCTGGTAGACACTGATGAAATTTGTAGAACAAAGTGTGTGATGCATTAAACAGTGTGAAAGGTTTGGTACTCTTTCATATGGCTGCTGAAATATTCTCTGCATCCTCCTAACAGAATTAGAAAGGAATGTAACCTTGTTGCTACTTGTCCCTGGAGCAGCTGAACAGATTCATTTGTACTCTATAAGGCAGGGGTGATTTTTGTAAAGAGCTGGCTGCCTGTCTGCATGGTTTTGGATTGGGCATAGCCTGGAGGAGCTCTTGGAAATAATGTATGTGAGCAGCTAGGTTGTGCATATGACGAAAAGGAGAGGGAAGGAAATATCTAGAAAAAGCAGAGGCCTTTCCCATTTCTTTCTTCTGTCAAAGCCACAGTTTTCTTAGGAAGCTGAGTGTCTGATCCTATAAAGCTGCGGTCCCCAACCCTGGGGCGGGGGACAAGTTTCAGTCCATGGTCTTTTAGGGGCTGGGCCATAGAGCTCCATGTCCCTCCTTCCCCACATCCATGGAAAAATTGTCTTCCATGAAACTTAGGGGGGGGTATACAGTAGGAGGTGAGCAGTGGGTGAGGGAGCTTCATCTGTATTTATAGCCGTTCCCCATCACTCACATTACTACTTGAACTCCACCTCCTCCCAATCCGTGAAAAGTCGTCTTCCATGAAACTGGTCCCTGCTGCCAAAAAGGTTGGGGACCCCTGCTAAGGTACTTTAACACTAGTCCCAGGAGATGGCCAGGTACACACTTGCACTTCAAATATTTAGCTTTCAAGTATTGTCAGAATACAAAGGTGGCATAGCGTTCAGGACAAGTTCGCATGATTCAGCCTGGCAGGTAGAGTTTCTCAAGGCAGTAGTCACTGCTTTAACCCTCCCACTCAGTGCTATTTTCAGTTGGCATGATTTTCATGTCAATGAAGTGCATCATACATTCTTGCATCACACACATACCTGTGCATGTGTGTGCACACACACGCACACACACACACATCCTACAGCCTGCATAAAAATGACATTTCTCAGTCTCTTGCCTCTTCATGAAGTAAAAGCAAAAACAGTATACTAACATATAAATTCAGGTCTTTCCCATCTCCTTTCAGTAGTAATTTATGTGAGGTTTTGGTTCCTTTTCTTCCAACATGTAGCCTTCGAGTTCAGGTAAGATTTAGGTGTTGGTGGTCTTAAAGCATAGACCATCTGTATAACCAAGAGAGAATGGCTTCATGGTTCTAAATATTTTTTTCAAAATGCACACACAAACACACACAATTGAAAGTCCTTCAATAACAATGAAAGCTGCATTTCTGGCCCTAGAAACTCCCTAATGAATCAATACTTTCAGTACGAATTGACTAAAAAGAAATTTAAAATTAGTTCCAGGGCCTGCCCAATTCACTTGATAAAAACCAATTTTGTGCTCAGAAACAAAAGATCCAATAGCTAGGTTTAAGCAGCCTTAATGGTGATATGTGAATCTTAGTGAGAGTCCATAGGTCTCTCATGATGGTGTTCCATGTAGTTCCCTGGCATTTCCTGTAGTAGTTGAGTTTCATGAAAGTATCAGTGGCCTCTTTGATCATAACCACTCTAAGCCATGGCAGTGTCATATTTTCATGACACTTTTTGTATGGTTGAAACCCATAATAATTTAAGGTCACATGTGAAAGATATCTAAGACAAATGCAATAGCAAATATCTACCCAATAAACATGCAGCAAGAATTCAGCCTTTATTTCTTGAATCTGGCATATACATGCAGTTTTTGTTTTTGTTTTTATCCACTTGACTAAACAATTATCTTAAAATAAAACATTAGCATATTGATGATATGCTGGTGGTATGGGGAATTAACTGACAATTTTGATAGATGAAAAAAAACTTTTTTGTTCTCAATGAAACAGATGTCTGAGAAACTTTAAAAAAGTTTTTTCTTCTGCTAGTTGTTAGATTCCAAGAGCCGTAATGAAATCCCTTGGGGGTTGCTAAGTACTTTGTGATAGCCTAGTAACATTTCTGGAGCAGGTCCCAGCGAACTGGAAATGTTCCCATTCCGCAATCACTGAAGAAGCAGCTCTCTTTTTGTATCAGAATTTCTGTAGCTTGCTTTGAGTTTGTTTTTGAAGAACTGAAAGCAGCATTCCAGCTCTTTGATCAGTTGAGATGAAGAAAGCAGACCTCTTCCTGCATGTTAATTGGGTTCTTCCATTGAAGATGAATTTTTGGAGCTCCATCCAGAGGCCAGGAGGTGCCCTGCCCACTGCAACACCCCAGGCCAGATGAGGGCAGCCTCACGAAGTCATAACATGAGCTTAACAGTTACCTCTGCTAAGCCGTCAAAGGCTCATAGCTAGTATGTATTCCAGCCTGCTTCGTACAGCTCCGACTGCTCGACTCTTTTCTACCCGCGTGCATTGCTTTTCTAAGGAGCCACTCCACTCCCCGTGCAGAAGCCATGCTCCTGGCCCTTGGATGCTCTCTGTAAAGCAAGGTGGTCTAATGTTATGGCTGAGAGTGTGGCTCAGGACTGCACTATCTTGGTTCAAACCCCAACACTGCAGCTTCCTAACTGGGCAAGTCACATAACTTCTCTGTGCTTCTGTTTTGCGTCAGTAAGATGGGGAGACGATAATATTAATACTACCTACCTCATAAGACTACCAGAAGATTAAATGGCCTCATACATGTTAAGCACTTGGAACACTGCCTGGTATGGGGCAGATTGTCAAAAAATATTAGTTGTTAGTCTCATCACATCCTCCACTTTAATTTTGCTCAGAGCATTAACTGAAGCAGTGGAGGTGGAGGTGGGAAGATTGTTTTCCACACACAGATGCAAAGCCTCAGGGCAGTGTGCACTTCTTGCCCTGTTGAGTTGTTGACATGCCACAGGGAGGGAGGCACAGGTGAAACCCATCCTGCCCACAGCTCTGAGCCACAGAATCTCCTGGGGGTGGTGTCATCTGGAAATGATGATGCTGGTCAGATGAACTTGAACTCCTGGCTGTTTCTGCAGCTTCCATGTGCAACAATAGCTTGGGAATAAATTCACACTCAACTAGGCTTTTCAGAGTATGCCATAGATTCACCCTTTTAAAAACAACACGACGTTCAAAAATACCACTTTTATATTCATTTGGGTATAATATCTTTTCAAAAATTCTCTTTGTATGCCCTCCTTGGATTAAAGCCATGTAGAAGTATAGCTCATCCCCTTTTAAACTCGTGTTTGTGACAACCTTTGGTCAGTAACTCTCTCTTTTGTTTTGACTCTGTTCTGGTAGCCAAAACATGATTGCAGTTCCAAGATGAAGCTGTCTGTGTGTTCTGTATCTGATGGTGTTCAGCTCTTGGATATCCACCACCAAGATGCTGGTAGGGATGCTTGCCTGCTTCAGTGTGATTTAGCTCTTCTGCTTGGCTACAGTCAGGATAAAGAATGATAAAGTGTGAGGCTCTGCATTCAAAATGAAACAAAGAAATCACTTTGCCTTAGGTTGTTCTCTGGCTCCTAGATACAGTCGCTCCAACTATACAGTTGTCCCTCAACATCTGTGGGGTGCTGGTTCCAGGACCCCTTTGCAAAACAAAATCCTCAATATTTAAGTCTCTTATATAAAATGGTATAGTTTTTGCATATAACCTATGCACATCCTCCTGTATACTTTAAATCATCTCTAGATTACTCTTAATACCTAATACAATGTAAATGCTATGTAAATAGCTGTTATACTATATTTTTTATTTTTATTTGTATTATTTTTTATTTTTTAAAAAATGTTTTTAGTCCTCAGTTGCTTGAATCTGTGGATGTGAAACTTGTGGGTACAGGGAGGGCTGACGGTACTGTAAACATTTTGGAAATCCTATTTTGTGTTTTTTTTTTACATTTCCACAGTGCTCAGCACCTACGAAGTACTTGGTAAAAACCTCTGATTGTGCTTTGCTAAGTAAATGCCTGTTGCATGCATGAATGAGAAACGATAACCTTCTTGTACCCCTTTCCTCCTTGGGTGGTCACAAGACAGGTTCTCTATACTCTGCTGTTCTCTTTCCTATCCAAGCTCATGTTCAACTTTAAGCTGACTTGAGGTTCAAAGTCAAGTTCATGGTAACTCGACTTTTGGAATTCATGGATAGCAAAGCTACAAAATAAAACCCCTGGAGACTAACATTAGGTTTCCTTCTTCTTCTTGTGATAACAAAATTCATTAAAAATAACCAGCATTGTGGTAGGCTGAATAATGGCTCTCCCCAAATGTCCACATCCTAATCCTTAGAACCTGTGAATATGTTGCTCTTTCTTATATGATAAAAGGGACTTTGAGGATGTGATTAAGTTAAGGATCTTGAGATGCTGAGAGAATCCTGGATTATCCAGGTGGGCCCAATGTTATTGCAAGGATTCTTTGAAGAGGGAGGCAGGAGGGTAAAAGAGAGAAATTGGAAGATGCTAAACAATGGCTTTGAAAATGGAGGAAGGGGCCACGAGCCAAAGAATGGAGACAACCTCTATGAACCAGAAAGGGAAAGGGAACAGATTCTCCCCAGAGCCTCCAGAGGGAATGCCGTCCTGCCTACCCATCTTGGACTTCTGACCTCCAGAACTGAAAAATAACAAATTTGTGTTTTTTAAAGTTGCCATGTTTGTGGTCATTTGTTACAGCAGAAATAAAAATGAATACAAGCATCTGTATGTTCTATCATTTTATAAAAGTAAGACATTTTTAAGGCCAAAAAAGTTGGGAGGATTCAATCCCCCAAAGCACACAGGCAACTTTGCATGATATGCAAATATACAGATAGGTATGTGTAGCTGTGATCTGTAAAGGCATGGTTCTGTTGTTCTTATCTGTTCTGAAGACAACAGAGAAAAAAACCTGTGTGGCTTTGTAAAGGAAGCCTAGAGCCCTTAGCTCTTTTGCTATCAAGTGAATGTCAAGCAAAGTGAAGAGCCAGCCTGTCTCCTACACACAGAATCATAGGAACAAAGCCACGCAGGCTTCTCCCACATGAACAGGCACAGCTCTCCCTCCTCTGAGCACCTTCCATGGGCTTTCAGAAACTTGCTCCATCCATCTACTGGAGAATCTGGCTTCCTTTGTTAAGATGGAATTGAACTAGGTAAGTCCCATAAATTTAATTTAAGTCTAAGTGAAATCTATTAAGCATATTCAGATTTTATTCCAATACATTTTAGAGTCCATGGATAAAAAGTAAATGCCTAGACTAGCTTTGTAGCAGCCCACTACTTTCAGAGTCTTTTCAAATTCTTTCTTTAAAAGATCTACATTTCTCTCCCTTGCATAAATCTTTTTGAAAAGAGTTCAGTGACAGAGCCTGACAGCTTTGCTATATTCATCATGAAATATCTCCATTCCTAACTATGTCCCTAAATTGTAAGGCAGTAGGGGTGTGATCAACTTAATGAGCCTAATTTTCCCTGGCAGCTCCTTGCACTGGTAGGAGGAGGGAAAAGGAGGCTAATTCTTGTGGCAGAAAATAGCCTCCCTCCCACCTAGCACTGCACATTGATTTCCTTGGACTGGTGATAAGGACCGGCCAACAACCATGTCGTCTCCCTCATAAGCTGCAAGGTCATATTAATACTACTATGCTTATGAGCTCGAGCTCAGGAGTCAGATAGACCTGGGTTCAAAAACTGACTCTGCCACTGGTTAGCTGTAAGATATTGGGTAAGTTCATGATCTTTCTAAGCTTCAGTTTCCTAATATGGGGTGGTCTTAGCACTGTGTATCTCATTATGAAAATGAAATGGGATAGCAGCATTAATAAAAAGTCTCTCATCAGAGAAGAGCCCAGGACCCGCTGGCTTCACTGCTGAATTTTACCAAGCACTCAAAGAAGAACTAACATCAGTCCCACTTAAACTATTCCAAAAAATCAAGGAGGAAGGGATACTTCAAAACTCATTCTATGAAGCCTGAATCACTCTGACACCAAAACAAGACAAAGACACAATAAAAAAAGAAAATTATAGGCCATTATCTCTGATCAACATAAATGAAAAAATCCTCAATAAAATACTGCAAACCAAATTCAACAACACATTAAAAAGATTATTCATCATGATCAAGTGGAATTCATCCCAAGGATGTGAGGATGGTTCCACATATGCAAATTAAACAAGGTGATACAGCATGTTGACAGAATGAAGGACAAAAACCATATGATCATTTCAATTGATGCTGAAAAGCATTTGATAAAATTCAACGTTCTTTAATGATAAAAACTCACAGAAAACTGGGTATAGAAGGAGCATACCTTAACATGATAAAAGCCATATATGATGGGCCCAGAGCTAGTATCACAAGGAATGGGGAAAAATTGAAGCCTTTCCTCTAGGATCTGGAACAAGACAAGGATGCTCACTTTCACTATTGTTATTCAACATGGTACTGGAAGTTCTAGCTAGAGCAATCAAACAAGAGAAAGAAATAAAGGCATCCAAATTGAAAATGAAGAAGTCAAACTATCCTTGTTTGCAGACAATGTGATCTTATATCTAGAGAAACATAAAGACTCCACTAAAAAAATTATTAGAACTGATAAACAAATTCAGTAAAATGGCAGGGTACAAAATCAACATGCAAAAATAGCAAAAGACATTCTATAATAAAGACATCTGTAATAAAGACATCTGTACCCGAATGTTTATGGCGGCACAATTCACTATTGCAAGGATGTGGAAACAACCCAAGTGCCCATCAATTCATGAGTGGATTATTAAAACTTGGTATATGTATACCATGGAACATTACTCAATTATAAGAAATGACAGTGATCTTGTACCTCTTATATTTTCCTGGATTGAGCTTGAGCCCATTATCTTGTGAAGTAACACAAGATTGGAATAGGCTCCACATAAACTCGCCAACAAATTGGTACTGACTGATTAACCCTATGGTGCTCACATGGTAGTAATATTCTCCAGGGAGTAGGAGGTTAGGGGGGTACACTCACAACTAAAAGACATGGTGAACATTGTAGAGGGGAAGGGCATGCCTTTAACCTTTGCTAGGGAGAGACAAAGATATAAAATGTAACCCAAATGTTTTTACCCTCATAATTCCCTGAAATAAAAAAAAATCAGTATCATTTCTATATGTCAACGGTAAACAATCTGAAAAAGAAACCAAGAAAGTAATTCTATTTACAATAGCTACAAATAAAGTCTGTAGGAATAAACTTAATCAAATAAGTGAATGATCTTTATAATGAAAACTATAAAACATTGATGAAAGAAGTTAAAGAAGACACAAAAAATGGAAAGATATTCCATGCTCGTGGATTGGAAGAATCAATATTATTAAAATGTCCATACTACACAAAGCAATCTAAAGATTCAGTGCAATCCCCATCAAAATACCAATGACATTCTTCACAAAAATAGAAAAAATAATTCTAAAATTTATGGAACCACAAAAGACCCAGAATAGCCAAAGCCATCCTGAGTAAAAAGAACAAAACTGGAGGAATCACATTACCTGACTTCAAATTATGCTACAGAGTTGTAGTAACCAAAACAGAATGGTATTGGCATAAAAACAGACACAGAGACCAATGGAACAGAATAGAAAACCCAGATATAAATCCACATATGTAGTGAATTTATCTTTGACAAAGTTGCCAAGAACATACAGTACGGAAAGGACAGTCTCTTCAATAAATGGTGCTGGGAGAACTGGATATGCATATGCAGAAGAATGAAACTAGACCTTTGTCTCTTGCCATACACAGAAATAAAATCAAATGGATTAAAGACTTAAATCTAAACTATGAAACTATAAAACTACAAAAAGAACACATTGGGGAAATGCTTCAGGACATTGATCTGGGCAAGGTCTTCTTGACTAATACTCCCAACATGCAGGCAACCAAAGCAAAACTGGACAAATGGGATCATATCAGGCTAAAAAGCTTCTGCACAGCAAAGGAAACAACCAACAAAGGGAATAGACAGCCCATAGAAACAGAGAAAATATTTTCAAACTACTCATTTGACAAGGGATTAATAACTAAAATATATAAGAAGCTCCAACAAGTCAATAGGGAAAAAAATCAAATAATCTGATTAAAAAATGGGCAAAGTATCTGAATAGACATTTCTCAAAGAAGACACACAAATGACCAACAGGTATATAAAAGAATGCTCAACATCATGAGTTGTCAGAGAAATGCAAATGAAAACTACAGTGAGATATCATCTCAGCCCAGTTAAAATGTTTTTTTTTTTTTTCAAGAAAACGGGCAATGATGAATGCTGACAAGCATGTGGAGAAAGGGAAGCCTTTGTACATTGTTGGTGGGGATATAAATTAGTGCAACCATGATGGAGAACGGTATGGAGGTTCCTCAAAAAACTAAAAATAAAACTACTATATGACCTAGCAATCCCACTTCTGGGTATATATATATCCAAAGGAGGGAAATTCAGTATATTGAAAAGATACCTGCACTCTCATGTTTATTGCAGCAGTATTCACAGTAGCCAAGATTTGGAATCAGCTTAAGTGTTTATCAGTGGATGAATGGATAAAGAAATTGTGAGACTCAGACACAATGGGAATATATGGCCATAATATATGGCCATGAAAAGAATGAAATTCTGTCATTTGCAACAACATGGATGGAAGTGGAGAACATTATGTTAAGTGAAATAAGTCAAACACAGAAAGACAATTCTCACATGTTCTTACTCATATGTTGGAGCCAAATATTAAAAATAATTGATCTCTTGGAGACAGAGAGTAGAATGATGGTTACCAGAGGCTAGGAAGGGTAGTTGGGAGGGGAGATAAAATGGGGATGGTAAGTGGATGCAAAAATATACTTAGACTGGCCGGGCGCAGTGGCTCGCGCCTATAATCCTAGCAGTCTGGGAGGCTGAGGCGGGTGGATCACTCAAGGTCAGGAGTTCGAAACCAGCCAGAGCAAGAGCGAGACCCCATCTCTACTGAAAATAGAAAGAAGTTAATTGGCCAACTAAAAACATATAGAAAAAATTAGCTGGGCATGGTGGTGCATGCCTGTAGTCCCAGCTACTTGGGAGGCTGAGACAGAAGGATCGCTTGAGCCCAGGAGTTTGAGGTTGCTGTGAACTAGGCTGACGCCACAGCACTCTAGCCCAGGAAAAAGTGCGAGACTCTTTCTAAAAAAAAAAAAAAAAAAAAAATGAAAACAAAAATATACTTAGATAGAATGAACAATACTTGATGGCACCACAAAGTCAGTATAATCAGCAATAGGTTAGGGTATACTTTAATGACAAGAGTGGAATTGGAATGTTCCTAACACAGAGAAATGATAAATGCCTGAGGTGATGGATACCCTAATTACCACAAATGATTAATTCACGTTGTATGCCTGTATCAAAGCATCACATGTACCCTATAAAGATATACAACTATTATGTACCCATAATAATTAAAAATAAAAAAATAAAATGGGCTAATGAATAGAAAACACTTTACTTAGAGCTTTACTATGGTACTTAATAATCATTTAATAAATGTTGTTGTTTTTATGTACTTTAGGTATCATTTATGAAAATTTTATAGATGTTGGATAATATTCTCTGCATGCCAAAACACCAAACCTTCTCCCTCCCTTCCTGCGTTGATGCCTGATATCTCCTTCGATAGGAGGCAGTTGTTACTCCAAAAAGTTCGTGTCTCACAGATGTTCTCTGGTAACTTGGGTCTCTCTGGGATTGAACCCTAGATAGATAGGGTGACAGGGGCATTGGCTGATGGTTCAGCGCTCGCCTTAGAATCCATGAGCTATTTCTGTGGAAATCCCCTTTATGCCTGTGAAAACTTCACATATCAAAAGTTACTTCCATCTTCATTCTTTCTGGTATCTCCCCCTATCCTTCTGACCCCCTTATGGGACAAGAACTTCATTATCTCTTTTTCTCAAGTTTACTTGAGAGACTTTTGTCTCCACCGAACTTGGTGCCCAGACCATCTGGAGGCTCTTGGAAGGGAAGGATTTGTCCCTAGTGGAGTCATTAATTCCTGCCCCCAGCTCATGCCTATCAGGGACTTGGCTGTCAGCCCTCCACGAGGCTCACAGTTTTTGCTCTGTTTTTCAGACAGGCAGCTTGCTATTGTGGAGTCCGTGCAGCTTTTCTGTCACTGCCAACAGATGCTGCGTGTCCATTAGCCCACCCTTAGATCAGTGTTGTGCCACTAAATGGGACCCCTAAAAGTATCTTTTGCAGCAGAAGCTTGTCTGTCGGAAAGCATTTTGGGGATTCCAACGTATCACATGTTGAATTCCTCAATCCCCCTCACCCTTGTACTTTTATTGTTCCTTTGTCAATGACAGCACCAACAAATTGATATCTGGGTGTCATCCTTGATTCCCCGAATCCTTACCCCTGCGGCGACACAACCTCAAGTCCTATTGCATCTAGTTTCACAATCCTCCTTAACTTTATCTTCTCCCTTTTCCACTGGCATTGTTCTAGACTGGGCCACCTCACCTGCCACTCACCTGCAATGCTTCTGGATTGGCCCCTCTGCCTCGAGTCTTTCCAAACATTGCAGACAGAGTCGTCTTTCTGAAACACATGTCTCATCATCAATGACTCCTTGTCGCCCTGTGGATAAACTGCATGCTCTCCAGTGGGACTTACACTAATGTGCACTGTGGCACAGTGGGTAACAGGAGGGACCCTGGAGTCAGGTACTGAGGTTCAAAAGATGGCTTCATCACTTACTAGCTCTGTGACCCTGAATAAGGTGCTTTTCCTTTCTGGGTCTCCGTTATCTCATCTGTAAAATAGGGATGATAATAGTACTGTGAAGAGTAAATACATGCAGAGCACTTTGAACAGAGCCTGACATACATTAAGCATTCAGAAATGTTGACTGCTGCTAGCACAAGGGCTGCACAGCTAACTGCCGATATCCCAGCAGCCTACGGCAGTCCTGGCTGGGGTGTGGGCAGGTGCATAACTCTTCTAGAAATTGAACTCTTTTCCCTTCTACACCTGCAGTGAAAATGAAACTGAAGGCTATTAAAGAATGCCATCATCGTTTTTGATCCCCAATCTAAGAAAAATTCTTAGGAAATGACACCAGCACCTGGAAAGGGAGTGTGGGAGGAAGAGGAGGAGGTGAAGGTGTGATTTAATGTATGATTTTAGCTAGAGATGTGATGCAATGGAGTGGTTTCTTCCAGGACTGAAACCAAGAGTGAAAGATGAATTGAATGGATTCTAGATCAGTCAAAACCGGGCTGGTTTTCTCTAAGCGGGGCAGGGCACAGGGGCACTAAGCCTGTAAAAACTGACATGGTTTCTGAACTATACAGATGCTAATATTTCATACATTTATAACCTTTACCTTGTTGCATCAAAACTTTATCATTGGGACTCAGCAGCTGTATTGACTTTTGAAAAAATTCAATATATGAACTAAGTATAGGGAAATAATTATGTTTCAAAGCTTTATAAATTTCTTAGTAATGCTCTGTGCATTCCCAAACTGTTTTAGGCCTAAACTGCTTTAGATTTCTAAGGAAGGTCCATTATCCTAATGACTTTAAACTGAGGTTTCCAGAAAATAAGATAGAATAAGCACAGAATTCATTAAGCCTGATTTACTATGTCATTTGTGCATATAAGTTAATTAGACAAGGCACGCTTCCTTATCTATTTATATGGCTGGGATCATTCCTTGGAAAATGTGGGTACTGTACTGGCCAAGGGAAGGGAAACTAGACAAATGCAGCAAAGGGAACTTCTGTCAAGGATCCTTCTGGTACTTATTCTGAATATTCATCCAAAATATCTCCAACTAGGACTCAGTCCAAGGAGGCCTCCAGTGGACTCTCAGGGCTATGGAAATAAATTTTCTCCAGCTCTTCCCCTAACATCTCCCTCACTTATTTGCTGAGATCTAAAATTATTTCAAGTCTCTTTACACAATTTCAAATTAGGCTTAAATTGTGATTATACCTGGAAAAGAGGAAAGGTTGACTTCAATTTTTAAAGCATTTATATGGGGTAGTTAAAATTTTCTTGATAAGACATTTTGATGACATAGAGAGAACACAAAGCTTCTGGGTGGGGTTGCCAGATTCAGCAAATTAAAGTACAGAGTGCCCAGGTGTATTTGGATTTCAGATAAGCAACAAATAATTTTTTTAGTATAAGTATGTCTCACATAATATTTGAGACCTTGACCCTTTCAAACTTCAGTGGAAAAAAAATATTTGAGACATACTCATACTAAAAAGTTATTTGCTGTTTATCTGAGCATCACCACATTTAATGGAATGTCTTGTATTTTGTCTGTTCACTCTATCTCTGGGTGATTAGAGGAATAAAATGTGTTATATGTATACCATGGAGTACCATTCAGCTATATGAAACAATGGTGGTATAGCACCTCTTGTATTTTCCTGGGTAGAGCTGGAACCCATTCTACTAAGTGAAGTATCCCAAGAATGGAAAAATAAGCACCACATGTACTCACCAGCAAATTGGTTTCACTGATCAACACCTAAGTGGACATACAGGAGTGAAAGGTAATTCTTGAAGAGGAGAAAAGAAGTAGAACAGTTTGGGGGCCTCTAAGA
>CAUYRT010089721.1:0-15962 GCA_963574885.1 Lepilemur ruficaudatus
GAGACAGAGTCTCACTGTGTTGCCGGGGCTAGAGTGCCGTGGCATCAGCCTAGCTCACAGCAACCTCCAACTCCTGGGCTCAAGCAATCCTCCTGCCTCAGCCTCCCAAGTAGCTGGGACTACAGGCATGCGCCACCATGCCCGGCTAATTTTTTCTATATATTTTTAGTTGGCAAGTTAATTTCTTTCAATTTTTAGTAGAGACGGGGTCTCACTCTTGCTCAGGTTGGTTTCGAACTCCTGACCTTGAGCGATCCACCTGCCTCGGCCTCCCAGAGTGCTAGGATTACAGGTATGAGCCACCCCGCCCGGCCGGGCAAGTGTTTTAATCTCCCGCTGTGATGTAACCTCTTCGTCCATCCCCTCCCATTGTAGGTACAATCTATTATACACAGAAATGCCTTGTGTCTGTGTGCGTGTGTGTGCATGTGTGTGCATGTGTGTGTACACACAGGGTAAGTGGTTGAGTTCCACAACTGTATTGACCCAAAACAAAGACAGAACATGCAGGACAGTGATACGATCCATAAATGGAATCAACTCAGCAGAAGCAGGAGCTAGAGGTGACCATCAGCACGTAAATACTTAGAGAATTTGCATAAAAGGTGAGGAGAGCTTGGGACTTCTGTGGGGAATAGAATGGGAACTGGAGTCATCCTTATCTACATCTTAAGAAGCAGAAAGACCCCAGCTGGTGTGGAAGACACTAGTAGTTGTCTACACAGCATCCCTTCTCTCTTTCTGCCTCAGTAACTGTGGACAGCGATGTGCCCAATTAGGAGAATGTCTTCCCAGAGCAGTTGGGGTGGCCAGTGAGAGGTAAACCCAAGTGCGTGAGTGGGACTGCTCAGAAGTCTCCTTGAGAAGAGCACAGCTTGGGCCCTTTGTGTACTTTTCTTCTCCCTGCTATGTCCTGCCTGGAACTTAGATGTGATTATTGGGGCTCCAGCAGCCATCTGGAGCTATGATGAGACCTTGAGGTTGGAAGCTGCATGCTGAGGATGGCCCGGCAGAAAACTCCAAGGATCCCGAGTTTCTGAAGACCTCACGGAGGTGCTTTTTGGGTTTAAGCAACTGAAGCTGGAACTCCAGCGCTCATAGCAGCGTGCGTGCCTGATGAACGTGGGCTTTCATGAGAAGAGCCTTTGCCAAGGTACTCCCTTTCTCCCAGGGTTATTGTTATTGCTTTATTACCACGTTTGCCATGGAAACAGCTTTGGGAAGCAGCCTAGGGCAGGGGAAAGAGCTTGGGCTTTGGAGTCAGACTGAGCTGGGTTTGGATCTCAGGTCTCCTGCTTCCCACCTGTGTAACTCTTAACAGGTAGATCTCAATTGTCATTCATGCTCTATAAAATGGGTAGAATAAAGTGTCCGTATGTTCTCAGGTTCCTCTTCATTAAATGTAACTGTAAGTTTGCTGCGGGGCTTATATGAGATCTCTATGGCACCTGTCTTAGAGCCCAGCACATGGTTGGTGCTTAAAGAATGTTAGGTCCCTTGACTGCACAGGTCCTCCCTTCCACCTGCCTTGAGATTTGAAGGGAACAGACTCAGGGTGTTGAAAGGAAACCAAGTGTCCAGACCATTTCAATGGGGCTGGGGACTGGGTTAAGCAAAATGGTCTCACCACCCTTCTGAGTCTGACACGATGGCATCAGAGACGGAGGAGTGGAGGGGGGAAGGAGGTGGGGACTGAGTTTCCTCTCCTTGTAGTCATGAATGCAGCTCCCTGGCTCGCTTGCTCAGCAGCTGAAGTTAAAGCTGCAGTAAGTGGGGGGGGGTCCTCCCCTTTCGCTCCAGATGGCCGGGCCACGAACACACGCCCCTCAGCTGGAGACCCCTGAGTGCTCTGATGTAAAGTTAGGGATTGCACTTCTCCAGAGACTGGAGTGAAGAAGCCCAAGGGTAGTAGTGACCCCTTGGATTTATTCTACTTTGCCAAGGCTAGGGTGGTCTCTGTGTGACTTAGTACCAACAGGGCAGGACCACGTCAAATCCTTATATTACAATACGTGTTGAGCATCCCTAATCCGAAAATCCAGAATACAAAATGTTCCAAAATCCAAACACTTTTGAGTGCTGACATAATGCCACAAGTGAAAAATCCCACACCTGACCTCACACGACAGGTCGTGGTCAAAATGCAGGTGCAATGTGTGTTTTACACATATGCCCAGGCCCGCCTCTGCAAGCACACCCACAAAGGGTGATAAAACAGCAGGTCAGATGCACCAATGGTAGCTTCCTATAATGTGCCATGTGGGGCCAAGGCCCATGTGCATTACTCACTGTGGGCTTTTTGCTTATTTTCTGCTCAGTGGTGTGAAGATATTGTTGAAAATGTCAAAAAGGCCTGCAGACATTCCCATGGGTAATAGTGACAGAAAAAGAGGAAGCATTATGTTTATCTGCAGCATAGAAAGTCAAGCTGTCGGGGAAACTAGGTAATGGCCTAAGTGTGAAATGCCCTACAGAAGAGTATCATGTAGGAATAACCACCATATATGACCTGAAGAAACTGAAGGATAAACTGTTGAAGTTCTATCCCAAAAGTGGTAAATAGAAGTTTTTATAGCATGAAGCTAAAAATGAAGATCTCGATCGTGTATCGAAAGAGTGGATCCATCCACGTCACAGTGAACATGTGCCCCTTAATCATATGCTGATCATGAAACAAGCAAAGGTCTATCACAAACTGAAAATTCAAGGGAACTATGAATATTCAACAGGCTGGTTGCAGAAATTTGAGAAAAGGCGGCATGACATTACATTTTTAAAGATTTGTGGTGATTTGGCGTGCTTCTGCTGATCACAAAGCAGCAGAGAAATTCGTGGGTGAGTTTGCCAAGGTCATCACTGATGAAAATCTGACGCCAGAACAAGTCTACAGTGCTGGTGAAGCATCACCGTTTTGGTGTCATTGCCCCATAAAGACACTGACGAAAGCTGATGAGACAGCCTGACGGGAATTAGGGACGACAAGGACAGTGTGACTGTGCTGGGGTTTGCAATGCAACAGTGTAAGTGTAACTTACTGTGATAGGCAAGAGCTTGAGTCGTTCGTGCTTTCATGGAGCGAATTCCTTATCAATCCATTATTATGCTAACAAAAGGTGCTGATCCTCAGGGACATCTTTTCTGACTGGTTTCACAAACATTTAGTACCAGTGGCTCCTGCTTGCTGCAGGGAAGCTGGACTGCATGATGATTGCAAGATTTTATTATTCCTTGACAACTGTCCTGCTCATTCTCCAGCTGAAAAATGTTATGACAGCTGGGCATGGTGGCTCACGCCTGTAATCCCAGCACTTTGGGAGGCCAAGGCAGGAGGATTCCTTGAGGCCAGGAGTTTCAGAACAGTCTGGGCAACATAGTGAGACACCCCCTCTCTACAAAAAAAAAAAAAAAAAAAATTAGCCAGGCATGGTGGCATGCACCTGTAGTCTCAGCTACTCAGGAAGCTGAGGCAGGAGGATCACTTGAGCTCAGGAGTCTGAGGTTATAGTGAGCTATGATGACACCACTGCACTCCAGCCTACTTGACAGAGTGAGATCCTGTCTCTAAAAAACAAAACAAAAAAATGTTTATGCCACATGTTTTTCCCCAAGTGTGACTTCATTAATTCAGCCATGTGACCAGGGCATCCTTAGCCCAGTGAAGAGTAAATATAAAAACACTTTCCTGAACAGCCTGCTAGCAGCAGTAAGCAGGGTGCAGAAGGTTTTCAAAAGGAGTTTAGCAAGAAAGACGCCATCTATGCTATTGCTGACACTTGGAGCACAGTGACTGAAGACTCAGGGGTGCACGCCTGGCACCCCCCTGGCCTGCAATGTGTTCAGTGATGATGACGGACAGCGTGGTCACTTTGAAGGATTCTGTATGTCAAGTGGGAAAAAATGATGCCTGACCTCCTTACATATGGAAGAAATATACTTTCAGAGTCGGTCAATAAGCTCAAAGAAGTGGATATTGAAGACGTTTTTAAAACCAATAGTGAGGCTCCAGGTGTTCATTCACTGGCGACCAATGGTGACGTAGCCAAAATGGTTCTGAGTCCAGGTGATCATGACAATAGTGACAACGTGAGGGTCTTGTTAACTCTGCAGGAAAAGTGCCTGTAGACGACGTGGTGGAAATGTACCATGTGCTTACTGAAGGACTAGCGCCACGTGCATTTGTAACAGAACCGTAAATGTTGCCAGTTTATAAAATCAAAGAGAGACTTCTAAGACAAAACCATTGTTAGGGAGGCAAATGACTTTGGAGGAAACATTGCAAGAAGCCAGCCAGCAGCATGCCTCCTCCTCCCTAGAGGGCCCACTTCCTGGTCCCTCGACTGCTTCGGATGTTTCTTTTCCCTTAAAAAAATAAAATAAAATGCAGTGTGCAGTAACCTTTCAATCAAAATACGGCATTGTAGGTGGAGACAGGCAGCCTGCCATGGTTTGTTGGTGCTGTTGTTTAGCAGCAGAGACAGGTGTTCAGGTGACGCTGTCGGGCTGCTTACCTTCCTTGAACGTGCTATTTTTTCACTGTATTAATGTTGTGGTGTATTTTTATTTTTTATTAATTTGGTTTTTTTTTGAGACAAGGTCAGGAATTCGAAACCAGCCTGAGCAAGAGCGAGACCCCATTTCTACTAAAAATAGAAAGAAATTAATTGGCCAACTAAAAATACTTAGAAAAAATTAGCCAGGCTTGGTGGCGCATGCCTGTAGTTCCAGCTACTCGGGAGGTTGAGGCAGGAGGATCTCTTGAGTCCACGAGTTTGAGGTTGCTGTGAGCTAGGCTGATGACATGGCACTCTAGCCCGAGCAACAGAGTGAGACTCTGTCTCAAAAAAAATAAATTAATTAATTAATTAAAAAATAAATAAATAAATAAGAGGAGCTCTCTGACTGCCATGTGGAGAGTGGAAAGTAGAGCGGAAGCAAGAAGACCAGTCAGCGCTGCTGATGCCATCCAGGGAAGAAGTAACGGTGGCTGGGCTGGGACACGGGGTGACAAGTGGACAGATTTAGTAGGGTTTGCCGACACCTTGGATGTGTGGAGTAAGGACAAGATCAGAGTCAAGTACGACTGCTAGGTCTTTGGCCTGGGCAGCCAGGTAAACGGCGGCTACTCAGCAATCCTTAGCGCCAGGTCTTGGGGGTAGGCCACGGGGAAAGAGATGGCAGAGACACAATGTCTGCCCTCCTGGTCTCACGGTCCAGTGAACCACTCAACAAACACTCATCAGGGCAGGCAAGATGGTTCTCCAGGGCAGGGCCCGTCTTACTTGGGCCGCCTGTGTCGGTTTATCTGATTAGAGGGATCCCTTTCAGGGCCCCACTCGTGTGACAGATGTCATGGAGAAGCTGCCTTGGCATCAAGAACACAGCTGCGTGGCCATCCCCGAAGGTTAGAGAGAGACGTCTGCTTTACAAATTGCTAGAATTGGAAAGAACCAAGGAAATCCCCAGTGAAGGAGACTGAAAACAGCATTCCCGATGAACTCTGCGGTTTACTGAAATGACTCGGCGTCTACAGGGCTCCTTACAGCCCTTCTGTCGCAGGTGTGCTGTGCTCTCGCCGACCAGCCAACTCTCTTGGCCTTGGGTAACTAGAGGCAGTGTTTTCCTCTTCATTATTCATCAGGTGCTAGCTGGCTGGGAGTGGGTGGGAGTCTCAGATTTTCTTGGCATTTTTTCTAGTAGTTAATAATTAGTATGTAATTCAAATAACAGCTAGAGCCTTCCAACCCCCTAAGAGCTTCAAAGATGTTAACATGAACCCCCCAGTTCTATGCCCTGTGAGGTCTGCATCAAAATTCCTGCACATTTTGGGGGAAGGAAGGGACTGTAACCTTATTATAAGCAGGGCTCCCACGTGGCCCAGTGTTTGCATGGAGTTGTATTCAGGATGCACAGTCCAGTGGACAAGGGCAATTAAAAAGTAATTCTAATCTTTACTTTGATCTTTCGAATCAAACTGAAAAGGACCGCAATCGTATTTCGTGGTATCATGTCTCAAAACTCTCTTCTCTCTCTCCCATTCTCATTCACATTCTTATTTGCTCTATAGTCTCACCTGCCAAGCCTTTTAAACTTTCTCCCATATCTTGTCCCTTCCCTTTGGCCGTTATAGTCCCTGTCTCTTTATTTCTGACTATTCGTCAAATCAAGTACTGCTGCAATATAGGATGCAAAAGTCCAAACTTGCATGAGAGAGACAGTGTGTGTGTGTGTGTGAGATAGAAGTTAGCTTTATTAATTTTTCTTTTTTTGAGACAAAGTCTTGCTCTTTTGCTCGGGGCTAGAGTGCCGTAGTGTCTTTGTAGCTCACTGCAGCCTCCAACTCTTAGGCTCAAGCGATCCTCCTGCCTCAGCCTCCCAAGTAGCTGGGACTACAGGTGTGCACCACCATGCCCAGCTAAGTTTTCTATTTTTAGTAGAGATTGATTTCACTGTTGCTCAGGCTGGTCTTGAACTCCTAAGCTCAAGCAATCTTCCTGCCTCGGCCTCCCAGAGTGCTAGGATTACAGGCGTGAGCCACCGCGCCCGGCCCCGATTGATTTTTTAAATATCCCTCCCCTCTCCCCTAATCTGCCCACTAAATGTAATTTTCTTTGTCCATTCAATTTCTTCCCTCCTCTGCCTGAAGCCGTCATTAGGGTAGAGCACTTTGCAGAAGACTGGATGGGGGCAGAGGGGCGGGGAGAACGCAAGCGTTCCCGTCACAGAAATGCAAGTAGCGTCACCACGCACGTCAGGCACCCGGGTTCTTGAAAGGCCTCTCTGCCACCACCGCCGCGGGTTCTCACTGGCTGTCCTCCCACATTAGCCCAGCTTGGCCCATTCTCATGGCTTCTTTATATCACCTGCCTACTCTGATCACCAGCGTCTCTCCTCTTCTCCTTTCAGGAGCAAAACCATAAGTTCCGCTCCTGTCTTAGGCAGAACTGTTGAACGTGTCAGCAGGGGATCGTCAGCCCGTGTAGGAGCCAGTCTGCCGAGGTGTGAATCCTGCCCTGGCTGACAAGCTGTGTGGCCTCCAGAGAGCTTTACCATTTTGTGGCCCTCCGTTTATTCATCTCCAGGATCCTTCCTCATAGGGTTGCTGGGAGGATTCACTGAGTTAACCAACACGAAGTACTTAGGGAAGCGCCTGCCTGGTATACAGCGTCTGCTCATGAATTCCCGGCTTTTATTACTTAGTTTCCTGGGCCCTTGGGCTCATCTGTCACCTTCTAACACAGAGGCTTGTCAAAGTCTTTTCCAAACAAAGTCTACTTCCTCCCCCAAAAGGGTTTTGGTGCTGGCCATGAACGCTGTTTTGCCTTGTTGCTTCTGTAAAGAGTCCTGGGTTTAAATCCCCACTCTGCCATTTTCTAGCTGTGTGACCTTAGGCAGATCCTTCAACCTCTGTGGGCCTCAGTTTCCTCATCCATAAAGTGGGCGACAATGCCTATTTCCTGTGATTGCCAGGCTTTAGGCGGAATACGTGTGCACCATCACCGTAGTAAGGGTTTGCAAAGTATCGGCCGGGTCCTGTGTGCTGTCCTGTGTATCAGTTCTCAGCACAGTGAGCGACACCCAGGACGAGGTCAAAGATGTGCTCGCAGCCAGCCCCAAATCGCTGTGTGGCGGGGCTTCCTTAGCAAGGAAAGTTGCTCCCGGAACAAACAGTGGGGATCAAAGAACAAGGTGAGCTCAGGGAAGGGTGAGATCCCTGCGGGCTGGGAAGAGTTCCCGAGGGAGGGGTCCGTGGGCTGGGCCACTGAAACAGGGAGGGTTTGAACAGGGGACCATGTGGAAGGAACATAGGACAGGAGAGCCCCTTGAGCAGAGGCTGGGAGGTGGGACTGTGCCGTGTGCGAGGCTGGCTTCCCAGAACCAAGACAGGGGGCTGAGCAGCTGGGCAGCTGGGCAGAGGGTCCCTGTATTGGGTGACAGAGCAGAGCAGAGGGCTGCGGAAGTCCCCTGCCGGGCTGAGGTGTTTGTACTTCCATGTTATTAATAATAATAACAAAGCAATAAGCATCATTTGCTGCGTGCTGGAGACACCAAGCGCAGCATGCAGCTGGCCATGTGGATGCTTTCATCCCTCCCATTTCCACATGAATAAACTGAAGCCCCGAGAGCGAGGCCACATGTCAACGCTGTGCCACGCCTGGACTGACTCTCAGGTCCAGCTGACCCCAAAGCCCAGGCCCCTGACCACAATGACAGCCAGTGTTGTCCCAGTGCCCCTGCAGCCTCTGAGCACCAGTGGTCTCGTTCTTTACGGACAGCGCTCTCCCAGGCTGGGGAGGCAGTTGTGACAGCCCTGTCCCCCTCCCCTTCTCTTCTCTCCTCCCTCTGCTAAGGTCACACACTGGCCGGGCACACCCTCTGGCCACCCTCAGCCCCTGGTGGGTCTGGCATCCATGGAGTACGTCCAAGTGTCCCCAGAGTCCCTCCCGTGCAGTGTTCCTTGTCAGGATGAGACCGAGCAGGGGAGAGGTGGCGGTGGCGACGGGGAGGAGAGAGCCTTCGCCAACGAGGGAGGGGACTGTGCCGCTCCAACCTTGGTTTGGCATTTTATGTGCCGGGAATAAGAAACTCAGCGTTGCTATGGAAACTGCCATCCCCTGCTCCCTCTGTCACTCTCTGTGGGAAGTTCCTGTGTGTAGGGGTGGGGGGACGTGGGTGGGGGCCACTGCTGCTCACAGGGTGTTGGAACACAGAAGGAACCTGAGAGGGGCCTCTGGAGAATGATGCTCCTGGGAGGGGCCTGGGGGCTTCCGACTTGAGAGCAGGGTGAGGGGCCACCGTGGTGCCCAGGGCTTCTCTGGAACAATCCTGGTGCTGATCACACGCACTCAAAAGGCACAGACCTGTGCTCAGCGTGCAGAGAGACGGGCAGTTTGGGAAGAGCGTGGGCCCACAGTTAGGCCTGGACGTCAGCATGGCTCATGTTCCCCAACCTCAGTTTCTCTCCTGGAAGATGTGCTTAGCGACAGCAGCCTCAGAGAGCAGTGACATGGGACCGGGGCTCTGTACACCTGGCCCCTGCCTGGTGTCTCTGTAGCAGGTGGCACCCAACTGAGGGGCGCCCTCTCCTCCCCTCCCCACCTCCCTGCTCCTGCCCGTGGGCAGCGCGAGCCCATTTACAGAGGAGGGGACGGAGGCCCGGCCAGAGGGAGGGAGGGGCTCCCAGCCCGAGGGGAGCAGAGCAGGGCCAGGGACGGCTGCCTCCTTCCCGGCAGCCCCTGACACTCTTGTCCCTGCTGCGGGAGCTGTCCTTCATTGTCAGGCAACGTGACCTGCAGGACTCCCTGCCTCTGAGCCTGGGCTAAGCCCCAACTTGTCCTGACGCTGTCATTAGGGGACCAGGCAGAAACAACGCTCTTCTGCCTTTTATTATTAAAATAGAACAAAGTGCTGCGCTGTCTCTTGGGGGGGAAATGGGGGTGGGGAGAAAAACAACTTCCAAGCCCCGTGTTGACACCCCGCCACCCCCGCCAACACCCCTCTCAGCTCCCAGAAAGGAAAGAGTTCCTTCCAGGTGATTTGTTAGCTCTTTCTGGGGCAGAAGAAGGTGGAAGATTAATTTTAACCTCTCAGGGATTTTTTTTTCTTTAGCTGTCATGTTTTTCAGACCAGGGGAAGGACATCAAGTGTCCCCCTAAGTCCACTGGGCCAGAGGGAGGGAGAGAAGGGGGGGACTTTGCCTCCAGCAGGAAGGTCTTACAGAGGAGGGGACCGAGGCCAGGTGAGGGGAAGGATGGGGGTCCTTGCCAATCCCGGGGCAGTAGGGATGCCACAAGGGCTGGAGGGCCAGCAGGTCCCCACTCGCAGGTCCCCATTCGCTCCCCTTCCTCAGAAAAGCAAAAAGCTCCCGCTCCCCTCACATCCAAGGAAGGTGTCAGCAGGCGGAAACCAGATGTGTGGGTGCATGAAACCCGGAAACCCGGGGCCTGAGTTCTAGACCGACCCCCTCAGAGATTTGCTGTGCAGCCTTCAGCAAGTCACTTCCCCTCTCTGGGCCTCAGCTGCTTCATCTGTCACAAGGGGAAGATAATTGTCACTGTGCTCATGTCCCAGGGTAGCCACAGAGGCGCAAAGCAGTGCGGGGCTGACTTCTTGGTCCCAGCATATAGAGGGCACAGCAAAACTGGAGACAGGTCCCACAGAGAGTGATCCAAACGGGGCAGGGTTCCCTAGGCCACCCTAGTCCACCCCTGCCACCTGCGGGGCAGAACCCAGAGATCAGGCCGCTGTACTTTGTGCCCAGCGGGTGCCCGGCGTGTGGAGGGCTGTCGACGCACAGGGAATGGCGGGACAATGGGAAAGGAGGTGCATGGGAAGTCGTTAATGGATCTCCCAGCAGCAGAATGACTGTGAGGAGGCACCCACAAGGGGAGATTAGAGACTGTGCCTGGCGACAAATGAGTAGTTGCTATAGGAGGGCAGATTTCAGTTCCACACGAGGGCGGGGGAACAAGCTTGGATTAAGCATTTGCAATGTGTCTGGGAACTGAACAGAACCGGCTGAGTTTTATTGCGCCCTGGCTGAGAAGCGGCAAGGTTCGGGTGGGAACCTGGTGCCTGGGTTCGAATCCTGATTCTGCCGCAAACCAGCTGTGTACTGCTGGGAGAGTTACTCCCACGCTGTCTTGGTTTCCTCCTCTATAAACCGGGAATAATGGTGTCACCCAACTTGGGAGCTGCTGTGAGGATCATGTATACACACATACCTCTATCCTAGCGCAGAGGCTGGCAAAGGAAGTGCTTGGTGAGAGCTGGGTGGGCGTTGGCCAGGAGTGCTGCTTCCCCTTGGTCCTGAGCTACTTGGTTTCATTTAATCTTCTCAATGACCCTAGGAGAGGTGCCCCCCACCTTTTTTAACAGAGACAGGGTCTCACCTTGTCACTCAGGCTAAAACTCTTGGACTCAAGCGATCCTCCCTTCTCAGCCTCCCGAGTAGCTAGGATTACAAGTGCAGACCACCATGCCTGGCTAATTTTTCTATTTTTTGTAGAGACGAGGATCTCACTTTGTAGCCCAAGCTGGCCTCAAATTCCTGGTCTCAAGTGATCCTCCCTCCTAGGCCTCCCAAAGTGTTAGAATTAAAGGTGCAAGCCAATGTGCTCAGCCAAGAGGTGCTGTTTTTATTCCCCATTATCCAGATGGGGAAACTGAGGCTCATCCAGATTCACTGATGTGCCCTAGGTCATCTATCATGGAAATGGCAGCACCAAAACTTGAGCTCAGCTCTGCCCACTCTGAAGCCAGTGTACCTAGTCACGGTGTGATGCTCAGACAGTCCCTCTGAGGGAGACACGCCATGCCCCTCTCTCCCAGCCCAGGAGGCGGAGGTCCAGGGAGGGAAAGTGCCAGACTCAATGCCACAGAACTGTCTAGTGGAAGAACCCAGGCTCTCCTCCCACAGCGCGGCACCTGACCGCGAGCCTCAGATGGTTCGAGGAGCTGCCCCTTGCCAGCCACGGGCCAGCGCAGGTGGGTGAGCCCTCTGGGAGGTTGCTGAGATTCAAGATGAGACAAGGTGACCTTTCTGCTCTCCTGCAGCCCTGAGGTTGGATGCTCAGGTGAGATGATGAATGTTGGAGCCCTCGAGAAGGTGAAAATTCGGCTTCTCTTGTCACTACTAGCTAGGTCCAGAAGGCCCAGATTCCCTCTCTCTGCTGTCTTGAATCCCTCTCCTTGACCATGTTCCACCTCTCTCTCCTCCCTCACTCTCTCTCCCTCCCTCTCTCCCATCGTCCTTCTCTCTCGAGAAAACGAATCATCCTCCCCAGCCCCCGCCCGGCAGCACTCACCCAAGATGAGTAAATTAATCCTCACAGCTCTGTCTTTATCTGGGCCTCTCAGATTTGGTTACTTTTGGACCAAGAATACTCAAAGATATGCTATCCAGAGTAAATTACAGAGTTTAACTGAATTTCTCTGCATGGAAATATGTTACATCCGAAAGGTCATTTTATAAAAGGAATTACTAGATCAATGCATCACCGCGTCAGCTTGATTGCCATGTCAACGTAAGAAGCCGGGGCAAAAATAGCCAATCTGAAGAGTTATTTACTCGCCCGTGCCAGGAAGTCGGCTATTTCTCTTTTCTGGAATTAAGTGAAACTGCTCCCAAGGCATTTGAGGCAAGGCTCTCGCACGAAGGCGACGTGCACTGGCTCAAGGGTTCCTTAAACAGAGACTCGATGGACCAGAGGGCTCTGGAGGTACCCGGCTTTCGTCGGGCAAATAACACATACGTCCATTCGTTCTCTTGCTTTGAGTCGGGATCGAGGGTTTACTCTGTTCTAGGGCCTGGGGACACAGAGGGGACGGACATAGACCTGGGTGAGCGAGGGGCACGTCCCTGCCTTGTGGGGCTTTGGGTCGGAGGTGCACAGGCAGCTGAACAGGCAGGGTGGAGGATGCAGGCTGCTGCGACGGGGGCAGTTTGCCTGGGCTTTGCATGGGTCCCAGCAGAGGCTGGTTCCAGCTTGGGAAACGTTAGCCTGGCCAGGTGGAAGGCTCACCCTGCTCACCATCTGTTGAAGAAGGGTCACATACGTGCCACCTGGCTTCCCGCGGGGAGATAGCATCTGGGAGGCAGAGAGAGCCCCTCTGGGGGAAGATGCTTGATTGGGCATGATCATGATTTATTCAGCAGCGTCAGACACCTGCACCCTGCGGCCAGCGCTGGCCTTGGTCATTCTCCAGGATTTGTTCTGGGTGCACGCACCTGTCTCCTCGAATGACCAGGGCGTGGGGGTGGGGGACAGAGGCTGGCCCAGGGGGAGCAGCCTCCCTACTCTTTAGCAGGTTGGGTGCAGGGAGCAAGCAGCCCCAGCCTGGCCCCAGGCTCATGGGGATGTGTCCAGCTCACTTGATGGCAAGCACTGCCTGCTGCCAGGGGGTACCAGAAATGTCCTCATGACCCTGAGCCCCAATGCCAGAAATGTTCCCCTCGGGTTTCTCCTTCTAGGCTCACCATTCCGCGAAGCCTTCTCCTGGCAATCCCAAGCAGAACCCACTGCCATTAGCACACTGCACACGCCTTCCACGTGCAAGGTGGGTGCATACACATGCACGCGGTATGTTTGCAAACTAGAGGTGGGCTGTGTTTTTATAAATCCAAACTAGGATTATGTTAACATCCACTGAGTAATAGTAAATCATCACTGACAAAAAGCAGCCTGCATTCGCACGCCAGAGTGTACTCTTCCAGAGTTGCTCACATTCATATTTTCTGCATGGGTCTCACGGTGATCTTGAGAGGCAGAGCGGGCAAGCGTTAGGTGGCCTCAAGAAGCGTCACCCGGCATTAATGACTGAACAAGGAGCAGCCAAATCTCCTGGATCCCAAGTTCATCAGACAGCTCGAAGAGACAGAGGTCTCTCATTAACAGAGGTCTCTCAGAGGTACGTCATATACTTCTCCGGGCCATCGTAGCAATTTTTAACACGGCTGATTTAATGATAATTTTGTGTACAACATTGTTTTCACTTGGCTAAAGATTGAACAGAAACCTGGGAACTCAGTAGCTGGTTAGTGTGAGGATGAGCCACCAATCAGCTTTGTTGATATCAGCAAAGCTTTCGTTTTTGCCGCCCACAGCAAAACCTAATGCTATTTCCCTATCCCATCCCAGTCTCTGTGGGTGTGTGGCCGTGAGACTGAGTCTGGCCACAACCAAGGCCCTTCCTAGCCCAGCTGGGCCACTCAGTTCCCCTAACGACAATAACCATTCCTTTTTTTCCTTTCCTTTTTTCCTTCCTTCCTTCCTTCCTTCCTTCCTTCCTTCCTTCCTTCCTTCTTCTTTCTTTCTTAGCAGGCCCTAAGCTACACCCTTTGTAGGCACGATATCAATACATTGTGACAACAAACCTATAAAGTGGGTATCAGCACTATTCCCATTTTGCAGATGGGGAAACTGAGGCTCAAAGAGGCTGGGTGATGTACTTACAGTTACATCAGCAGGAAGTGGTGGCGCAAAGATCCACACCCAGACTGCATGTCCCTAGCACCTGGGAGGGTAACCACCAGGCTTCACTGCCTCCCTCTTCTCCATCTTCTCTGCCACAGTGGGGCTCCTCTTCCATTGCCGGGACTCTGGGTGGGAGGACCACAGGCTGGGGAACAATGGGGCAGGAGGTCAAGCCCCGAGCCCCGGATGGCAGCAGGGCCACCAAAGGCCAGGGCAGCTGGGCGATTAAGCATCGCCGCTGCTCCCGCCTGCCCCTCGTTACCGTCCTTAATTATGAAATAACAGCAGCTCCCCAGCGGAGGGAGAGGCGGAAGGGTGGCGGGGCGCGTGCCCAGATGGCCCTCCTGGCGAGCGTGGGCCCTGTCTGGTCTTTATGTAAGAGTCGCTCTGCTTCCCAAATTGCCTTCGAGTCAGATGTTTAAACACTTGTTTTGTGTTTATGATACAGAGGAAGAAATTAAAAGGCCCCTAGGGGAAAATGAAGAGGAGAAAAACCAGGAGTGATCCTGGGGCCTTGTCAGGCCAGATGGAGAGAGGAACCTAGTCTGGGACTGGTTTCAAGATTACCGCGAGCAGGTGGCTTCCCTGAGCCTGGGCAGCAGGATCCAGGATTCCATGATAGAGGGAAGGGGGTGAGCTCCCTTCTGGGGACAAAACAGGACAGAAGCTGCCAACAGCCAAGGGCCTGCTGTGTGCGTGGCACTGTGCTAGGCACTTCGTATGCCCTCGCTCTGTCTCCACAGCCCTGTTTACAGATGGGGAAATCGAGGCTTGGGGGGCTCATGACTTGGCCAAGGTCAGATTGCCTAATACCTAGACCCGTCCTAGGACTGCAGGGAGTTTTTCCCACCTGGAACACCTTCCCGTGCTCCACCCACCTCCTGTAGGAAGTGTCCCCGGACAGGCCAGCCCAGCCACACGGGCCGCTGCTCCCTGAACTTCCCATGGCTGTGACTTCTGAAGCCATGTCTTACTGCATCTGACCTTCGGTGGCTCCGGAACTGTTCGCAGGCTCCTGGAATCTGCAGAGGAAGAGGCCTCAGGGGGCGCCAGGCCAAGCCACCGTGGGTGGGGTTTTTCGACTCTCTCTAGAGCATCGCGGCTCTGCGTGAGCACTGGCACTAGCGGGGGGTCAGCCCGCTGCCCCTTTGGACGGAGTCGGTGGTTTGAAGCTCCTCCGTGATACGGTCTCCTAGTGGGCAGGACCAGGGCTCCTCTGCCCGTCCATGTCCGTCAGGGGCGAGCACAGTGCTGGCCCACTGAGGGTCGGTGTGAGCATGGCAGGGAGAGTCACAAGGGCATAGAATCACCCTTTTACAGATGGGGAAACTAAGGCCCGGAATGCCAGGGCCTTGCCCACGGTCACACAGTGAGTTGGGATCACACTAGAACCCTAATTCCGAGCCCAAAGCTCCACCCACTCTTCCTCAGCCTTGGGTCCGCCCTCCCAGCTGATTCGGATGCGTCCTCCACGCAGACCACCACGGAAGCTCGTGCCAGAGTCTGCTGTTGCGACCTGTTCAGGAGTCTGTACATGCAAAAGGCTCCGGGTTTTGGAGGGCAGTGGCCGTGTGCAAAGTCTCTGGACCTGCAGCTCCCTCGCAGCCTGGCTGGGAGAGGGCGGCAGGAAGTGCTGGGAGAGGCAGGGGAGAGGGAGGGGGTGGAGGAGCCGCAGGGGCGGCCTCCACGTTGGGGTCCCCCCAGACAGCCTGGGGTAGAGTCAGAGGGACTGTTTCCTGGTTGACTGTGTGCAGGAAGTTGTCCGAATGTGTCTTGTAGCAATCGCGGTAATACTGAGCGTTCACAAACACGATCTGCTTTGTAGAATTCCAAGTGCTTGCTGCATTTGACTCGCACAAGCAGTAGGCCAGGGCTTGTATCCTCCCGGTTTTGTAGATGGGGAAACTGAGGCTCTACAAGGTCCTGCTGTTAATTAAAGGCAGAACTTGAACTGGAACCACCGAACTCACACCTTCTGGTCTGTAGCCC
>CAUYRT010089724.1:0-40856 GCA_963574885.1 Lepilemur ruficaudatus
TAAAAAAAAAAGCCCATGATTTGGTTCAGGAAACAAAGAAATATATGACTTAGCCAGTCAAAAGATGCTCAGGGCAAGAGTGTAATTGGAGGCCTGCCTACTAGATGTCTAAACATGCCAAAGATACCATCAAGGAACAAACCTGTTAAACAAAAGTGTTCTCTCCTCCTGTCTGCATCCACACTGGGATAGCCTCCTAAAGGTCTAAGAGGCCAAGAAGCAGCGTGTAGTTCTTGGACTCCTCAGAGGCTGCATGGAGAAGCACTAGACGGGCAGAGCCAGGCCCCAGCCCACAGCCACCCTCCCCATGGTGAGCGCACCCTGACTCCATCCTGCACCACGAGGGGTCTCACACTCATGCATCTGCACACCCTGGGCCACACTTACCAATCTCCGTCCCCACAAACTTGCAAACACCACCCACAGCCACACCTCAGGTCCATGGTGCCTGCCCAACTGGTACAGCACACTCCAGGAGGAAAAACAAGGTTGGGGGCATGGGGCAGGAAATTCCAGCATCCCTATCCCTGAGCAGATCTAGAGGAAGGGCCTGGGCTCTGAGCAGGGGCACTGCATGTGCTTTTGGCCCTGCAGACCCCTCACCCTGAGGAAACGGGCTCAGCTGGAGGAAGCCCGGGATGGGGCTTCTAAGCCACAGAGCCCCACTTGCCTTGGTATATCCAGCCATAGAATTCATTTGTTGCTTTTTACTGTTTCCCTGTGAAAATTGGAACTGTGAGAACAAGATTATGCTCACCATTACATTCCAAGTGTCTAGCGGAGGACCAGCTTAGCTCGTATTAAAGGGCTGATGGTTGACTCCATGCCAGTGGTTTGACCTCTCTGTTCATCAGTTCAGCTGATCCACACGACAAGACTTGAAGGTAGACCTCATCAGCCACAGTTTGCGATAAAGAGACTGAGGTTCAGAGAAGCCCAGGTTGTCCAAGGTCACGCAAGTACTAAGTGGCGAAATTCAGATGCAAATCCAGGCTCTCCAATTCCAAAGCCTACTTCCCTCCTTTACTGCCCTCCAGCCTCCCACATTGGGCCATAAAGCATCACACAGAACTGCAGTTAAACAATGATTAGATGACTTCACTTACAAGTGGCTGCATTTGTTTTGTTTGTTTTACAAAAAAGAGAGGCTGAGTTCCAATTTCCTCTCATCACTAAAACTTTTTGACTTATTTTTTTATGTCCTGAAGCTTTTGAAAAATTAGGTTCGCTGGTTGCTTGATTCTGGCCTGGGTTGCCAGTGTCCACTCCACTCCCTTTTCTGGCAGTCTGGTCAGAAGGGCTGGCACCTGGCCACCAACATCAAGAGTTCCAGAATCAACACAAGGATGCTAACATGCAGAGAGGGATGGCAGTCTCTTTTTTTCGTAGGAAATTTGCAGAATCTTCTTCAGGCAAAAGTTGCACGTTGGACTTGCCTTGAGTGTGGCAACCTACTGCTTGTTCTTGGTGTGTAGGGATATGATGCTAGGGGCATAGTAAAGCAAAATTATTCAGTTACTTATTTTTAGTTAACTATTTGGGAACAACTAACAATTCATGACCATTGGTAAAAGCGTTGTGTTAAATGTTTATCAGATAAAATTAAAAACTGCAAAATATTTCCAAGTTAAGGGTACAAGAATATCAGGAGACAAGAAAGTAAGAAGACTAAGATTAGTTTGTTTTGTTTTAGGGTTTTTGCCATCTGGTAAATTCTTTTATTTTCATTCCTACCTACAGATGATGCCTGGAATTTCTTTGACAGTGGGTAATCCTATAATCGTATCCTCAGAAATAAAATCATTTAGGCAAAAAGTCTTGAAATCATCTTCCGCTTCTCCCCCGTCCTTGTTGTGCTCTGTTTAGGTTCAGACTGGGCCTGAACACATCGTGTTTCTCAGCCTGGCTTATGACCTCGACTGCCGGCATGGGCTGGTTCTCTGTCTCTGACTGTCTCGCCTGCCGCAATGCCGCCAGCGCACTATGCTTTTTAAGCAGTGGTCTCCCCACGTCGTCAGCCTGCCGCCCCGAATCCATGAAGGCTCCCCAGCGCCTGCATTCTGAGATGATCTTATGGCATCTGAGGCCTCCGTGATTCAGCCCAAATTCCCATTCAGTCTCACTGTCTCACCATGTCTGCCACGCCGCCACCCACTTCCGGGTCCCCACACGGTCTCCCACGTTAACTTGTGTGTGCTGTTCCCCTGCCAGCGGCGCCCACTTCCTCACCCACCCCACTCACGCCTGTTCAAAGTCTCCTTTTCAGAAACTCAACTCAAAACGCCACCTTTTATCCAAGCCTCCTTTTACACGCTGCTTCCTTTGGACTCCAGAGAACTCCGGATCCATTCCCTCCCTGCTCACACGCTGCTCGCCAGCATCTGCTGTCCGTTTGCCCCCGCAACTGTCTGTATTGTTAAATTAGGTTTAACCCAAAGTTGCCTCCTTACGTACTTTAAGTTCCGCCTCGAAGTTTCTCCGTGCATAGTGAACTGTCACCTAACTGGATGTAAACAGACCGTAACCCACTCTGGTGACATGTAGCCGAGCCTCCATCCATCCCAGGCGGCCAGCTGTGCAAGCCGTGTTCAAATAAGGCAAACGCCCAGCTGTAGCCAATCCAGCTCTTCTGAACCTCACTTCTGTTTTCTGCATGTCACTTTTCTTTTTCTGCCCGTGAATGTTATCCAGCCATGTGGCAGCCCGATAGTGGCTCTCAACATATTCTGGCTCCGGGGGCTGCCTGATTCTCAAATCGTTCTTTGCTCAATTAAATTCTGTTATACTTAATTTGTCTAAAGTTTTTCCTATAACAGTACTTAAAAGTCAGGGGGCTGTGCCTTACCCATCTTTGTGTCTAGCACAAGGTAGGTGCTCAATAAATACTTATCTGGGTACTTTTATTTAAATAGGTGTTGACTGAATTTGTCACTAGTATGTAAAAGACTGATAGCCTTCTCTCAGGAACAGTGCTAGTTTCACACACAAAGCAGCAAAAGTCCTAGAGATTTGGTTGTCTAAGCCCAGCTAAAGAGGCTGGGTGAATCCAAAACGAAGCAGTTTTCCAACTTCAGAAGGCAGCTTGCCTATGAAAATGGTAGCATGTGGCCTATCCAACAAAAAAGACTTCAATTTTTCCCAAATCTGTTAACTCAGATGAGAGAACAAAGTTAATTTTTCGTATTGGAGATGCTTGCCAAGGTTGTGATTTTAAGGACTTTCTAAGCCTTTTATTTGCAATTCAATTTAACTGCTTTCTAGGGCCTCAGATTTACCTGCTGGGTTTTCCAGTCCCCAAAGAGTTTTGAAACACAGAGTCAGTAATAAAAATTAATGTGTCACTTTTTAGAGGCAAGGGAGAAGGTCAGTGCAGAGCTGGCTCTGACACATTAGCTAAGTAATGGAGTTAGTCAGTGATTAATGAGCAGATCTTAGCTGGCCAGACGAGATACAGCATGGCCTCTGATTCAGTTTTGCTTTTGCAAACGCGGTACTCATGAAAACAAGACGAGGAGCGACGGCATGTGCCAAGCGTCATGTGGGAGAAGTGTCCTTGCACAGTTCTGCCTGTGCCACCTCATCGCTGGCTTGGAGGCCCCTCCTGGGTCTGTCCCTCACCAGCGCCTGCCAATGTTTTTGGATTGTACAGTGGTTTTGTGTTGTGGATAAATGGCCAGTATTTACTTGGATGCAGACACCCAATTCATTTTGCTCTGAATCCCGGTTCAGTTTACAGCCTACCTCTTCAGAGGCAGAAGGTGTATTAACTCACTTTTCCCACCACCTTGTCTCCCTGGCATCATTTCAGCTTGCGGTTGGAAAAGCCAGTGCGCTCCCACGTCTGGACACAGGCACTTGTTATGACTAACTACACGACAGAGCTGGAGTTACGAAGGTCCAGCTGGAGGCAGAGGACCGGGCTCACCCCACTAGACAGGGGCTCCAGGAAAGGGAGCCCAGATGGTTTAGGAAGGACCGAGACCCCAAAGCTAGGGAGTTGCTGGAGCTAGGGATGAGCACCAGTTGAGGAGCAGGAAAAATGGATGTTGTCTTCCATAGTGTAACATTTCTCTAAAGGAATTTACATAATAAAATCTCAAGTTGGGAAGTTGTGAAAAGTACCAGGATAAAGGGAAAATGCCTCAATGATTTGGTTAGTTTTCCTATTTTCTTTGATTATGCAACATAGCCTTGCTGCTATACTAAAAAAAAAAGTTTTAAATTAGCATAAGTATGTAAATTCATAACCTAGTAAAGGATGAAATCTACCCACAAATTTTAGGTTAGTTACTTAAGCCTTCCTTGGATTTTCTGAAAATGGAAAATACCAACCACGAAGGAAGGACTTATTATGTTTTCAACACTGTGATAGGAGCTGTACCAAACAGAAGAAATCCATGACATAGTGCCTTGGGGGTTTTATGTGAAACAAAATACATTTTTTTCATTTTTTTTTTTCTTTTAGAGACTGAGGGGTCTTACTCTTGCTCAGGCTGGTCTCGAACTCCTGAAATCAAGCAATCCTCCCACCTCGGCCTCCCAGAGTGCTAGGATTACAGGCGTGAGCCACCGCGCCTGGCTCCAAAATACATTTTTAAATGATAGCAGTATGGTGTTTGCTTGATAATTACCTATTGCTCTAGGTATGGGATGTAATTTATTTCATGCTCTGGTATATTTTTAAATTATATTTTTATTTTTATTCTATGTAACCTATGAATAAGGATGTGGTCTGTCAATGGTCCCTTCTAGCTGAAATTTTCTTACCCACAGTCCCTTGCTAAAGTTATATTTATTGTGTTGGGTCAGAGGTAGTCACATGACGCAAAGGCATCTGTGAATAGGCTGACAAAGACCTGAGTTGATTTAGCTTGAAAGGCTCAGCCCAATAGGGCTGTTGGCAGCAATTATTGCAGCCAATCAGATGAGAATACAAAGACTGGAGAATAGAAAGAAATTGGCAAGGAAGAATATTCCAGTTATCATGGCTGCATAGCAAAGCACTCAGGATGTACTGGCATGAAACAACCATTTTATTATGTTCATAGATTCTGTGGGTCAGGAATTTGCTGGGTCAAGATATTGCAATAAATAGCTTTTCTCTGTTCCACAATATCTAGCAGATTAGCTGAAAAAACTCAAAATCTGGGGGTGTCTTGACAGCTGGAAGCGAGAACAACATGGAGACATCTCAGTGTGGTTGATGTTAGCTGTCTGCTGGGACTCCCGCTGGAGCTGCCAGCCAAAGCACTTAACCATGTGGCCTGTTTGCTCGGGCTAACCTGAGCTTCCTCACAGCATGGCCGCTGGGTTTCCCTAATGAGTATTCAAAAAAGAAGAAAAAAAAGATGGAAGTGTGTGGCATTATTATGATCTCATCTCAGCAGTCACACAGTATCACTTCCACCACGTTCTATCGGTCAAGGCAGACACAGAGTTCTGCCCGGCTTCAAAGGGAAGGGATCAGACTCGAACTTCAATGAGAAGAGTGTCAAGTTCGCACTGAAGAAGAGCCTGGAAGATGGGAGACACTGTTTAAAAAATAAAACCACCGTGCAAAGAAGAAGAATAGAAAAATAAACACCAGTATTCCAGGGGAGTTGTTTCTAGTTGTAACATCATTAGCCACATATTTCTTCTTCTTAATTCTTATCTGTTTTTCTAATTTTTTATGATGAATACAGATTACTTTTGTGATGAGAAATAGTTTTTTTTTAATTTAAAAAATACTACATATACTAAGAGTGGCAAAAAAAAGAGAAGTTTACAAAGAAGAAAACTCTATATGGCCAGGTTTCACTTGCTCTGATTGATAATTCTTCTAATGTGAGTAAACTTATTAAAGCCATGTCTTAGCTTGGGTTTCAGCTCAATCTTCCTGGAGGTATCTGGGAGACTGTGAGGAACACAGCTCACCTGAGGGGCGTGGGAGCCAGGTTATTTACCTGCTCAGTCCTTGGTTGAGAGTTGCTCCAGGAGTAACTTCTGCATATGGACTGAGCGTTCTCCTGTGGCCAAAGACAACCTTCAGACCGAGCATCAGCCCCTTGCCCTGAGAAACTTCCTCTTGTGCAGTAATAGGGGAGGCCCTGGCAACACCTGCTTTCAGTGTATATGGAATAATTTCAGAACTGAGTATTTTCATTGTGGATGCTTTTAAACTAATCAGCACAAGCAAAGGTGGATGTCATTGAATGGCTATCTGATAATATGCTAAGGTTAGGCAGATCAACCTCTGAAAAACTAAAGAAAAGGCTTGTGGATCTAATTATAATAATATTGCATACTTTTAAAAATCAGATGTATCTTTGGTTCCAGCACAAAGCTTCTCACTAGCATGCCTGGAGGAAGCTTGAATACCAATCCCATCACATCTCACCCAATTCACAGCATTCACATGCTGGGACAGAGGACGCCACCCAAGCTCAATCCACAGTGACTCAGTGGCACTCAGCAACAGGCCTCCTGCTCCCAAGTCTGTGTGAAAGGAAACAATTAACTTTTGAATATGAACAAATCATGGCACTCATGTGGTTGGTACAAGAACCCCCCAATTTTCCACACTGAAGCGGGCTACCTTTCTAAGAAAAAGGTGCCCACATAAATTTGTAAGGTGAGGAAGAAGACATTTTAAATTTTCATCATGGCCCTAATAATACTCTTTCTGTGATCCTCAGTGACTTGCTCCAGTGGGACACCTCTGCTGTATACTCAATATTGTGCATAGCCTACACCTCTCGCCTCAGAGCTGAAATGCCATGGGCTTAGTGTTGAGGGCTGGGCTGCCAGGACAATTAGCTCCAGAGCAAACAGCTCAATCGCCAGAAATCTAACTCATTCCAGCCCCTAATTGTTCTTTACTTGGCAAAGAAGGAAATAGATGATCCATTATTGGGAATATTTAACGCCACATCCAAATGGTTTATTTTAAAAGAAATAAGAGATAACAAGTGCTGGTGAGGATGTGGAGAAAAGGCAACACTTGCACACTGTTGGTGGGAATATAAATTGATGAAGCCATTATAGAAAACAGTATGAAGGGTCCTCAAAACATTAACAATGAAACTACCATGCAATCCGGCAATCTCATTTCTGGCATACATCCACAGGAAACGAAATCAGGATCTTGAAGAGGTACCTGTACTCTCACGTTCATTGCAGCATTGTTAACAACAGCCAAGATGTGGAAATAATCTAAATGCCCATGGTAGATGAATGGATAAAGAAAATGTGGCATATACATATAATGGAACATTAGCCTAAACAAGAAAGAAATCCTGCCATGTGTGACAACATGGGTGAACCTGAAGGACACTCTGCCAAGTGAAATAAGCCAGACACAGAATGACAAATACCACATGATCTCACTACCTTAGTCTGTCCAGGCTGCTGTACCAAAATACCCATAGAATAGGCAGCTTATAAGAAACAGAAATTTATTTCTTATGGTTCTGGAGGCTGGAAAGTCCAAGATCAAGGTGCCTGCAGATGCATTGCCTGGTGAGGGCTTGCTTTCTGCTTCATGGATGGCTGCTTCTTGATGCACCCTCCCATGGTGAAAGAGGAAAACAAGATGCCTTGAGCCTCTTTTACAAGGGCACTAATCCCATCCATGAGGGCAAATGGCCCTAGCAGTCCTCACCTCTTAATACTGTCACATTGGGAATTAGGTTTCAACAAATGAATTTTGAAGGGACACAAACATTCAGACCATAGCACTCACTTACATGTGTTATCTAAAATAGTCAAACTCATAGAAGTGGAGAGTAGCACAGTGGTGGCCAGAGGGTGTGGGAGGGGGAAATCGGAAAGTGGTAGTCAAAAGATACAGTTTCAGTTATGTAAGATCAATACTTCTGAAGTGCCTACACCTAACAACACTGTATTGTATGTATATATTTAACACATTGGTGGCCACACCAAAAAAAACCAGAAACTTTTCTTTGGGGTCACAGTGTTTTATTATGAAAATAGAAAAAAAACTTTGAATGTAATTTAAAGGTAAACATACATAGGCAAATGAAATGTATTGACTTCTACTCATTTAATACATGTTTTTAGAATTAAATTGTCAATATTAATTGTAACAATAAGAACATCAACAAGTAAGAATTTATATAAGCTTTACGTGACCCCAGGGTCAAAACTAGAGTGAGTTAAATACAACTGTCATGGCAGTCAATGTGTTAGAATTCACTATGAGGATAGATCTTATGTTAACTGTCCTTACCACCACCAATAACAATAATAATAGAGGAAGCAGGAGGAAACTTTGGAAGGTAATGGATATATTTATGGTCTCAATGGCAGTAATGATTTTATGGGTGTATACTTATCCCCAAACTCACTGAGTGATATATATTAAATATGCACATCTTTTTACATGTCAGTCATACCCAAGTAGAGTGATTTATAAATAAATAAATCTATACTCAATGGTATAGCAGAACACTTCAGTCACAGGACTTGCATCAGGCAATGGAACATGAGTGGACATGATGCAGCAGAGGATTGAAATGTACTTGAGCACTTGGCCTTGCCTTCTTGGGCTTCTGCCATCACCAGCAGAAGAACCAGAGAGTCAGCCCTCTCACCCCAGGCAAAGGAGCGGCGTGTGGAACAGAGTAGCCCCAGCCCAGCTCACCTGACCCCACAACCTGTGGATCCCTAAGCAAGCCCAGGCAAGATCAACAGGGCCACTAAGCCAAGCCCAGTGTAGAGCAGCCAACCCTCTGTCAACCCACAGACATGACAGCTAAGTACGCTATATGCCACTGAGACTCTGCAAGTGTTATACTGCATTTTTCTGTCATACTCAACTAACACAGTGCCTAAGAAGGAACATTAGAGAATAGAAACTTCTAATATAGAGTCTTCACATAATTTACATTGATGTATATAAGACATTCCTCTATTTCCCCTGCAACATTTCACATAATGTGTACATTCTAGAAATTTTTCTTTGCTTCTGTAAGGGGAAAATGTGTTGAGTTTCACATCTGAGGACACAGATTTAGATGTTGGGGCACAAGAGCCAGGGTAACTTCCCCAGAAATGTGCAGAAGTCTTAGGGAGGATTATGGAGTCCCTTAATCACAAAGCTAAAGATTTTTCTAGTTCTAAACACTAGGGATTCCCCAGGTGACAGCAACTGTTTAATAAACATAATGTTCAAGTGCAAGTCTTACCTGAGATCGAAAGGAAATTAGAGAAGACGTATAGCCTGATGGTCAAGATCAAGGCACATAAACAAACTTGCGAAGGTGAAAACCCAGCTCCATCAACTGTTACCTTGAGCCAATTATAATTTTACTGTTTTCTCATCTGTAAAATGTGGATGATAATGATACCATTTTGCAGAACTTTTGGGAGGATCAAGGAAATGTATATGTCAACCACTTACATACTATAAATATTTATACATTTATATAAATCCATCATATAAATACCCAATGAATATTACTACCTTCTTTCTGTTATGATAGAGCATCACTTGCAAAATTTGGGACCATCTTTACATAACTTCAAACCTGGAAAATCTTCACAAAATATGATAAAATTCCCTCCCACTTCACCTGGATCCCACACATGGACATTCCCTAACACTTTCTACTTTCCAGCAATTGCCACCATGAGCTCAGGCCCATGGAAATCCTAACTCAATCTGGGTATTCTTTGTCTGCCAATCTAGATCCAGTGTTCAGCATCTCCCCTGCTCTGAACTCCAGGGAGCCTTAATTACCATAGTAAGAGGCTCCACTGCCCTACTTCTGGTTGGGAGGCCAGGAGCTCAGATGGCAAGAGGAGGATGAGGTCAGAGAATTTATTCCCCTGTTTTCCTTCCTAAAAGCTCAGAAACAGCTTGGCTGTTTCTTTGCCCAAAGGTAACAGCTCCTACCAAGTCCCCCTTTCTACAAAGCTCTGCTTTGCACATGTGCTTTGGGTTACAAAATCCACACCCTCCCTGGCCCATTCAGCCCAGAGGCCCACTCTTAGGATTCTGCACTATTCCTTACTGTTTTCCTATACTGTCCTGAAGTTACCCAGTTTAAGCAAGATGTCTGCTTCCAGCCTGTATCCTGACTGATACAGTAATTGGTATCAGAGTGGCTCCAGGAAACAGAACTTCAAAATGGAGTTTTGCAATTATGTTGCCCACATAGTTGAGAAAGGTACAGATACCTTCCTTGCCAGATGGTCATGGAGCACGGAGGATCCACAGCACCAGTAGCATCAAGATGACTCACTCTCTGGGGTCTGGGAGTAAAGTGCATGTGGAGATAAAGACATCGAGATGTTGAGAAACTGTGGCAATTCATCACTGTGGAAGCTATGGTGCATTTAAAAAGTAAGAGCTTACTTATGATCACAGTGGAGGGTGTACACAGGGAAAAGCAGACGTTAAAAGCTGAGAACATGTATGTTTTAGATTGAATTGCGTCCCCCTCAATTTCATATGTTGAAGTCCTAACCCCTAGTACGTAAAATATAATTGCATTTGGAGATAGCGTCTTTAAAGAGGTGATTAAATTAAATGAGATTATATGGGTGGACCCTAATCCGATATTACTGGTGTCTTTATGTGAAGAGGTTAAGACACACACACACAGAGTGACAGGCATGTCAAGACCAAGAAGAAACCAACCCTGCTGACTCCTTGATCTCAGACTTCCAGCCTCCAGAATGGTGAGAAAATAAATATGTGTTGTTTGAGACACCTAAGCTGTAGCACTCTGTTATGGTAGCCCTAGCACACAATACAAAGTACTCGAAAACATGAATAAAAAATTACAAAACCTTTGTGGCAGCTTTGAAGGAGTTGCTTTGTCTTCTAAGGTTGCAGGGCAGATATGCCTGAGAACATGACCAAGTTATATTGGCAGGAGATAGGAGGATACGTATGGGGGGTGAGACTAAGGATATTAGACCAAGGACTAAATATAAGATTTGATCAGGTTAAATTTATCAACACCATTAGAGATGTGTGCTATGTACCAATTATATTTCTAGGGTTTGAACTCCAAGTTGGATAAACTATCATTCCCTCTAAACCTGCAACTTAAAGAGGTACCATTTACATTCTCAAACTTACAGAAAGGTGAGAAATATAGCAGGACATGATACTTGTATGTTCAGTAACAACTCTGTTTTATAGACCACTAGCGGCTAGATGTCCTATGAACCTGAATTATCCAGAGAACTGAAGTTTAACTCTTTAAACCCTGAAGCCAAAAAAAAAAAAAAAATCAACCATTTCACCATTTCATGGCTATCTTTCTAAAATATTGCATAATTATTTGGTTTCAGAAGCAGAGAATATTAAATGCAATTCAACCTTTACCTTTACACTGAATTTATAGAACTGTGTTTTATAAATTGAAAGTGTGAAATCCAAGGTTATATGGCTAGATATACTGCACCTTTAAATAGGAGGCAGTTTAGAAAAATACATCAACACTTCCAGTATAAAAGGATAAAATAAATAATTGAGATAATCTGTGTCAATGGGAAATAGGGATATGACAAGAATAAATCCTGGACAAAAAATGAATACAAGCCCCAAGTAATCTTATTGTCAGTGTGAACATTCAATGAGCATGCCCTGTCATCAAGGGTTGTGGGGCAGTATAGTGGACACACAGGGGATGTGCCCTGTCCTTGGTCAGCCGTGTCCTACAAGGCTTTGGTAAAGCTCCATCTCTCTTCACTCTCTTTCTTGCTCTCGTATATTTGACCATGTCAAAAGAAATAATGGTGGTTCTTGTATAATGATTACCCATTTCTCCCTGAAAATACCCTCTTAATTGATGGGGAAAGGCTGGAATCCAACCTGCTACCTTCATTATCTTATCTTCTCCCTTCTACTACCTATTGCTCTCACCTTGCACTGCCATCTTTCTTCTCTTCCTTCTTATCTCTTCCACCGTGTTCCTGCTTCCTTTCCCAAGCTGTTAACTTCTGTCCCAAGTCATTCAATTGTGGCACCAACATTGGCCAACAAGAGTGCTTCTCGCCATATGATTATTTAAATGACCAGGTGCAATGTGCCCTGTGATCTTGGATACATGATGTTGCTATTCAGGGTCCTCTCTTCACTATTTATTTGAAAGGAAAGAACCAGAGTTAGAAGCACTCTGAAGAGTTGAGCTTGCATGAAATGCAGATGCTGTTACAATGAATTTCAGAAATGAGTTCCATGTGTATGCACTTCACACTTTGGGAGAATTCATTGGGTCAATCAGTTAGATGCTAATACATTAATGCTGATCACTGAAAAATACATTTCAAAGATCAGAATATATGAGTGAAAGAAAACTAATTCCCCTTATTTTTTCCCTTTGTCAATATTTGAGAAAATTTTCAGATGTGGGTGATATGCAAAGGAGAAAAATGTTCCAAGCATAGGTCAATGTTCAGTGACATCAATCTATCACAAGTCCTTGGTAAAGACCTGAATTGTGCTTGTTAAGCCCAATGGGATCCATCAAGCAGCCGTGTATTTGGCTGACAGCTCTCACGTGAAGTCTCCTATGCAAGATGGGATGTTCTTCAGTGACTACCTTCCTGGGAAACTTCATATTCACAGGATATTCTGATTCTTCTTAAACCTCAATTAAAGCATCTACTTCTTTACTTACGTGTGCCATCATTCTGAGATATTGTGACCATAGTAAGTACAGAGCCATTCTGAATGATCAGTCAATCCCATAACCATCCATTTTAGGTTATAATAAAAACATTCAAAATGGAAATAATAGTCACAGAGCACAGAAGCTGACCTTGCCAAAAAGAAAGAATGCTAAAATTAGTTCTTGTACACAGATTGCCCATTTCTCCCTGGCAATTTCTCTCAACTGGCTAGGAGAAGGCAGAACCAAAGAACAGCCACACTCAACACCTAGCTGGCTACAAGTGACCACATTCACAAAGACCTAACCATGACGTAACTTCCCATGAAAAGGGGTCGGTCTGTGATCCCATCCTAGAGGCATGAGGATCCCATCCTAGAGGCATGAGCTGGTGATGTGTCAGGAGACACATCACCAGCTTCCTGAGCATGAAATTTTAACTCCAACTTGAGGAAACAGAACCAATCTCATCATCACTATCATCAACATCAGATATATGGTCGAGACCTCTGCTGTCCAATATAGTAGCCACAGGTGGCTCTTTAAATTAACTAAAATCAAATAAAATTAAAAATTAATTTCCTTAGTAGCACTAATCACATTTCAAGTGCTGGGGAGCCACATGTGGCAGGTGGCTATGCTATTGATCAGCACAGAACATAGAACACTTCCAGCATTGCGCAGTTCTGTTGGACAGTGTTGGTCTAGATGTCTACCATATGCAGGCACTTCCTGCATGTTTTATCACTTAATTCTCACAAGAAATCAGTGAGGAAAGATTTACTGTATCCATTTTATATGTGCAGAAACTAAGGTTCAGAAAGTGTTCAATAGCTCCTCAAAGTCTCCCATCCATTTGTCTTACATCCATTTGTCTTTGATGGGTCTGCTCTGACGTTGTCTCTCCATGCCAAGGCAACCTTTCCCCTCACACCAGAGGCTGGGAAAGAAATTAAGGTCTGAAACCCTGTCCTGCTAGGACAGCCAAAGGTAATGGCTGAAGTCCATTTTCAACTTCAATGTTGTTAAACAAAATGGAACAGAGGCATTATATCATTTTTTATAATTAAATAAGCCAACATTTTCCCAACATTCCCTCTAGAACTATCCAATATTTTTTGTTTTGTTTAGTTTTTTTAAATATGTGGGGTTCATCTGCTCAAACCCCAAGCATGCTTTTCCATATGCTTCTCTTTCCCTTTTTTATATTTCCTTTAAGTACAAGTGCTAAATCTGTGCCATATTTTTATTAGTTTTATACTGATGTTGTTGACATTTTTGAGAGCTATTTGATGTCTGAGAAACTCGTGAACCTTTTATTCATTCTTTTGAAACTTCAGAAAAAACAACTCACACAGTGAGGGAAGTGCTATGTTTGTATCCAGAAAAACCACCTTGTTCCCAGATACATTTCAACTGGGTCTGAGGCTTCCTATCTTGTATTAGTTATTCATTAAACAGCTATTAGTCCATCTACAATAATATTTTCTGTTATATTCTCCCTGACAGCATTCCCAGGCCTCAAAATTTGTTGGGATGAGAAATTCAAGGCAGTGAGATGATCAAATTTATCCTTAAAGTCAAATCTGTCGCCTGATTCCTCTCTGGCCCGCCCCAGCTCCTGCCTCACCACCAAGCCTCCCAGACATCTGATGTGGCAGCAGAGGGGGAATCACATGAGCTACAGCTGAGTTCGCAGGAATGATTTGCGAGTCTCGGTATTTGCACATGTGTGGTCATGGGGGACCTCTCTGGCCCGGCCAGCCGCCTTCCCCCCACATCTGTTGGTTAATCGGAAATCCAAATGTACTAGACAGCACTGGGGAACAGAGAGGGGATTTGTGACCCACTCTGGAGAAGCTCTCAGGCTGGAAACAAAGAGTATGAGACCCTCATTTTAGCTCTTTTCTGATAAGTTTGCACAAATGAAATTTATCATTTATCCTGGGAATACAAAGCACGGCACTCGGCGTAGTGGAGAGGGTGGCGGGAGACTCGGGCAGGGGCTGCTCAGTACTTGAAACGGTCACCAACGGCAGCGATCCTTCCTCTTTCTTGGTCTACTTCCCACCCATCTTTTGTGTTTCTGTCCTCTCCTTGCTTTCCTCCACTTCTTCTCCTCTCAGTCTTTCTTCCCAACTTGTCTCTAGTCTCCTGACAGCAGCGGCCTGGCAATCAAATGCTGGGTGAGCAGATGCCTAAGAGACCTCTACCAAGGTCTCTGCGTTAATGCTCACCTGACACCTAAACTCTCGCCCCCTTCCCTCGGGTCCTCTTAAAATGCAACAACCTGCTCCTCTAAAGGAGATTAAATTAAGATTGATTAAATTTCCAAAATTTTAATATGAAGTGCTTTTCTAGGGAAGTGGAGTGCCTAAGACAAGTAAGGGACAAGAAATGGCAGGAAGGCAGAATGCTAAAAACAAACGTAGCCCCCCTCCAGTGTCAGCCTGGGGCCTGCTGGTGGCAGTGGAAAGACACACTTCCACGTGGCGCTGCCGCCTGCAACAAAGAACTTCATCACACCCAGTCTTGCCAGGATCCTTAGGGTCTCAAGGAACACACATGGTCCTAACACGAAGAAGGGGTATTAAACATGGCTCAGCGAATCCCAGCATCCTGTTAGAGGAAGCTGGGGAGAGCAGGGCGCAGTCCAGACGCACAGGGGCTGTGCTACCGTAGGGAGGAGAACAAAGAAATGAAAACTTGACCAGGATTTCAAACAGTGCTCTGCTGCAGGCGGGGCCGGTGACCACCAGCATTCACCCAAACAGCCACGCCAGTCCCTTCAGTTCCTGCCTGGCAACACTCGTTGCTAAGAATTTTTAACATAACCTCTGCTTCGGGCACATTTAAAAATATTATTGTGTAGCAAAAACCCAAAACACTGGCTACACCAAATGCTGGCAAGGAGGTGGAGCAACAAGAACGCTCACCCGCGGCTGGGAGGGATGCACAGTGGCACAGCTACTTCGGGAGACAGTTTGGCGGCTTCTCATGAAGCTAAACGTGCTTTTACCAGCAGTCTAGCAATGGCACTCCCTGGGAGTTACCCAAATGAGTTGAAAACTTACTTCCACACGAAACCTGCACTTGGACGTTTGTAGCAGCTTTATTCGTCATTGCCAAATTTGGAGGCCGCCAAGATGTCTTTCAATAGGTGAATGGATAAATAAAATGTGGCACGTCCACACAATGGAATATTATTCTGCAATAAAAAGAAGTGAGCTCTGAAGCCACCAACAGGTCCTTAAATATATATTTCTAAGTCAAAGAAGCCATTTTGGAAAGGCCACATACTATATGATTCCAACTATAGGACATTCCGGAAAAGGCAAAACTATGGAGACAGTAAAATAATCAGTGGTTGACAGGGGTCCAGAGGATGCAGAAGGGATGAGTGGATGGAAAGGAGGGTATTTTAGGGCAGTGACACTATTTTGTATGATACTGGAGTGGTGGGTACATGGCATCATACATTTGTCAAACCGATAGAATGCACAACGCTAAAAGTGACCCCTACTGTAAACTATGGACTTCAGTTAATAATAACATATCAATAAACACTGGCTCTTCCGTTGTAATAAATGTACCCTATGCATGATGTTAATAACAGGGGAAACCAGGAAGAGAAGGAGGTGAAAATATATATGGGAATTCTAATTTCTGCTCAATTGTTTTATAAACTTAAAACTGTCCCACAAAATAAAGTCTGTTTATGAAAAAAAATTATGTATCATTCTGTTTGACCTTAATGGCAACCGTATAAACTGGTGTTATCCATTGGAATGCCTCAAGCTGCAGAGAACAGCTAACACAAGGGAAGCTGGCATACACTAAAAGGAAACAGACTGGCACACATGACTGGAGGGTTTGGGGCTAATCCGCATTCTTATCAAGACCCACTCTTCTCTCCTCTGCACTTGGCTGTCCAGCATCCACTCTACCCCAAGGCCTGCTCTCACTGTCCAGCCATCAGGACTTCAGGCTCTCTTGATACATCTAGTAGGAGAGAAGGGTAGGGTTGCTTCTGGAAGCTCTCTCAAAAGAGCAAGGGGGGACCTTCCAAGACACTCACAGCAACACCTGATTGAAAGCACATCAGGTTCCTCCTCTTGGACCATTTGGGGGTAGGGGCAAGGGATTACCCTTAGGCCAGTCAGGCTTGCACAGACCTGGAGGTGGGGCCAGCTCCCGGAGGCAGGGTGGTGTGCCCAGTGCATAGCTGAGTAAGCTGGAGTCTGAGACTGAAGTCCAGGTTTCCAAATTCCAGATCCAAAGCTGCCTCAATTGTGCCATACATCTGCTGAGGAGGTAAATACGTCACCTGACCCCAGGGGTCTTTTGCACCTATAACATGGCAAACAACCTAATGTGTAGACAGACTCAAGAAGGTCTATAAAAGGAATTCCCATCCCTCCTGAATAGGTGCTCATGAGCACAGGGGTTGACAACTTGGGATGCACCGGGCAGTGCTGCCCAGCCCAGCCTCTGGAAAAGCCCAGATCCTCCAGAGGGATCCCCGCCAAGGACTGCAAAGCAAAGGCTGAGTTGAAGGGCTCTGGGGGGACGGGGTCCCATTTTCCCATCAGAATGAACCACAGTGCTCCAGAACTCAGAATGAGCCAGGCAGGCTTCTTTTAAAAGTCGCCTTTGCATTTGTGAAATGTGTGCGGCGGGGGAAGGGACAAACGTCTTCATTGCTCCAATGAGAGTTATGAAAATGGCCTTCATTGAGTCTGAGACAAGACTGCTCTTGCCAACTTTCTCTCAGGAGGACTTGAGAACCAACCACCTCCTGGTGACCTCAGTGCCAGCTCATGAGTATACCATGTCCTGCTATTTTAAATAGGATGTTAGAAAATCCAGTGATGAATTGTCCTTGTATTTATAAAGTAAGACTTAAAAATAAATCTCTCAGAGATAAAAGCATCTTGGCATGTCCTGAAGTTGCTCCATATCCCCTGCCCCGGCGCCTGCTGCCGGTTCCCAGCCTGGCCTGCCTGTATTTGCTGGCCAAGGGACGTGTCACTGCCTTTTATTTTGTCCCCCTTTTAAATGGAAACAGTAACGCCACTGCCCACTTGTGAAACCTTGCTAATTAGTAAAGAAAACTTTTCTTTCTCATCTTTTAAAAGCCATGGAAAGCCTAAATGAATTGGGGGTAGTGGTGCAGTAGGAAAATAAAATAGGAATTTCAACACAGTGTCTTTACCAAAGAGTCTTTAGACGCTGGGAGTCCTTTAATCTGTTTGCCTTTAAACAGGGAAGGGAAAACAATGCATTTACATGAGTAAACAGCTACTTTCATTTCAAATGGGGGTTTAATCTGTTTACTTAAAGGATTTAAAGCAAATAATTTAAAAAGCTTTCCAAAATATCAGCTCTCCTTTAAAGAAAAGGTTGGCCAACTTTTGGAATAAGCATTAAAATTAGTTTACAGATAATCACAGAGCAGAGGTTGCAGGATGTGAATATTTCCTCACAGCGCCATGCTGGTCCCCGCCAAGTGGACGGGCCTCCTTGTTCAGAGCATCCCAGGCTCCTTCCCCACCAGAGCAAACACTTTTGCATCCTACCCTGGGTACCACAGCTGTGACAGCTGCTGGTGCTTAGCATTTATGTTCTTTGATGTAAACTAGGTGTGCATGTCCAGACAAGGATTTAGGAAATGCTTTGGGTGACAGGAGTATCTACCCTAATTGTATTCATGCCCAAGTGACCAGTATGGACCTCGTGGAGGAGTACTGCTGTCACCTTGAGTTATTTGGTTAAAAACATATCAACATAGCATTATCATCTTATATTAGTATCATATCAATTACTTTTTTTACCTTTTCAAAGTATGGTTTTTGTAAATAGACTTGGTATTCACTTAAATTGTATAAATCTTTAATATATAGCAAATTTATGAGTTAAGAAAGAAAATTGAATTTGTGAACTATCAGTAAATAAAGCTGCTTTCTCTGGAAGCCCATGTGGCCTTGTGTCCAACCCCGAGGCTGGTATAGAGGAGATGCTGAGCAAAACTGTTTGCTGAGTTGATGTAACCGTGTCAGGCACCAGCCCCTATGTTGTGAGGAAGCACAGGCCACATGAGGAGGCCACATGTGGCCACAGCCCTAGCTGAGATTCCAGCCACCAGCCAGCATCAACAGCCAGGCCCATGAATGAATAAGCTTTCAGATGGTGCCAGGCCCAGCTTTTAAGCCACCTCACCCGATCAAATGGAGTAGAAGTGATCACTGCTCAAATTGCGTACTCCTGAGCAAAATAAATATTGTTGTTTTAAGCCACTAAGTTTTGTACGGTTTGTTACCCAGCAGTAAAAAATCGGAACAGATTTTGTAACTCTCGCACCTCTTAGCTGTACCTCTGTTTCTCCACTTAGTTTATAACTGTGGGCAGTTGTATTTGCTGTAGAGTCTACCTTCCATCAAAAGAAAATATGTCACAAGGCTGCATCACCCTAAACATGGCATTGAGATTCTCCCTTCATGCATCATGAGGTTCCATGGAATCCTTAGAAAAAAATGTGCTTCCCATAGGCAACTCTTTCTAATAGAGTAGTTGATATTTCCAGTACAGCAAATACATTTCCTCAACGCCAGTTATTCTCTTCTTGGATACTGTAAACCAGAAAGGTAAGTAGAACAAAAGAGAACAATCCTGGCAGGTACAGCGGCTCATGCCTGTAATCCTAGCACTCTAGGAGGCCGAGGTGGGTGGATCGCTCAAGGTCAGGAGTTCGAAACCAGCCTGAGCAAGAGTGAGACCCCGTCTCTACTAAAAATAGAAAGAAATTAGCTGGACAACTAAAAATATATAGAAAAAATTAGCTGGGCATGGTGGCGCATGCCTGTAGTCTCAGCTATGGGGGAGGCTGAGGCAGAAGGATTGCTTGAGCCCAGAAGTTTGAAGTTGCTGTGAGCTACACTGATGCCACGGCACTCTAGCCTGGGCAACAGAGTGAGACTCAAAAAAAAGAGAACAAATCCCTATGCCAGTATTGCTGGTTTATCAGAGAACAACCGCCGATAAATCTGCTATTAGGGTCCTTGTCCCTGCTCCCTCCCCATGTTATAGTAAAAACTATATCTGTAGAACTTTTAGAAGAAAACATAAGATAAATTTTAATAGCATTGTATTAGGCAAAGATTTATTAGATATGACCCTGAAAGTATGATCTATAAAAGAAAAAGTTAATACTATAGTGTTATAGTTAACACTATAGTGTTTCTACTTTATTAGTACCACAGTGACACTTTTGGGTGCCAGAATGACAAAATAAAATGTTACAGAGCTTCAGGGGGAAGCTTTTGATCTGAATTCTTAAAGATGCATTTGGTAGGAAACAGACAAATCTGGCTCACTAGTTACATTTAGTGCTCCCTCATCCCAGTTTGAAATGTTCTTTTGAACCAACCTGCCAAATATTTGACTTTCTAGTACTATGTATAAAAATACATTGGCAACACCTTCAAAGCTAAGGAACTACGGCCGGTCTTCAAGAAAATTCACTCTAGCATGACCACTGCTTTCAGACAGGTATGTTCGTCTGACCCTTTTGGAAGTTAGAGAAGTTTCTATAAAGATCCTAAGGAGAGTGGAAATCAGTGGCATAGCCATCTTTTGGGGAAGAGATTTGGGCTACAAAATGGTCTAGAGACAACTACAAGTAAACTCCAATATGTTCCCAAGATTAATTTTGTCCAGTTGCGGTTCATGAAACAGACAGAAAATCTCAAGTGACCAGGAATTTGTGAATTTCAGCTACTTCTGATTACAGCACATGAAAAGACTCTATTCTCACAACTGAGCCTTGGGATCTCCTGTTTTCTGGACAATGCCACTTCTCTCAGGCTAAAAACTTCTCATAAAGAGGAGCTGCTCAGCTCCCACTGGACTAGCTCCTTGGCTGTCTATTAATTTCAGGAGGAATCTCAACATCGAATGCCTTTTTATCTGATTTCAGTGATGATAAGAACAATAGCAATGATGATGAAATGGCACATACAGCACTTTCTGCATGCCAGACAGGAACTACTTCCATCTGATCATCACAAAATCTGTATTAAAAACTCATACGAAATCTCCCTACTTTGTGGTGCAATAAAGGGAGAACTTCTTATTCTAGGAAACGGAAGGAGGAGGTTGAACTGGTTTTAATACTCCAGCTTAATTTGTAGATGGTACAGACATCTCAAAACTGGCAACTGACACTAACACCTCAGTTTTTTTAATCAATCAGTTACCTTGCTTTTCCCCATTGTTCCTCACACTATCAAATAATTCAATTTGACAATGCCAGTTGGGGGAAGGCGTTGCTCTGTGCACAGATAGAGAGGCAACTTGAGAGTTACTCTGTTCTGCCGACATGTGTTCCCAGGGTCCCCCTCTTCGAGCTGAACTTTTTGTGAAGCCAGATATGGAACCTACACAGGAGGGAAAAGTCTCCTTGGGGGAGTAAGGTCAGCCTTGGTTGAATGGCTCCAGGACCCACAGTGGCCTGTGCATGATGAGCCCCTGAGGGAGGTGGTCCAGCGGATGGCAGGAACCATCCGCAGCCTGATCTGTAATCCACTGGAGGCCACTCAAGCTGAATGACACCTCAGCTTCTGGCTCCATTTGTGGGCTGCTACCCACTTCTCATCCTATAGATGATTTAACGTTTGAGAAAACAAAGCAAATGCAGGGGAGGAGGAACTGCCCATTGCATAGAAGACAAGCAGCATGAAGGGGTCTGCCTTGGCTTGCTTGCCTGGACCATCTGGGTCATCCATCTCACCTGCCCTTGACCTTTTCTTTCAGCCCCCACTCCTATCAGGCCTTGGACAAACATAAACTTAATAAGGGGGGTGGAAAACAGCAGACGTAGGAGAAGGAGAGACAAATGGCCTTGACATGACAACTCAAGTCTGTCAGGAGCCCAGAGGACAGTGCTGGTCCTTAAGTTTCACCCCCCGGCTCACAGCCTCGGATACCATGTTCAGGGCAGGGTGATGCACTGAGCCTCCAAGTGGTTAAAGTTTAAAAGGGCCCCATGTCTGGACCTGTTTTCTAGACTAATAAATTCTATGCCCTGGAGGAGTGACAAGCGGTGCTCGCTCCCTCCCTTCCTCCCTCCGTCCTTGACACACTGCAGCGCACTGCCGGCTCCTGCTGGCGTTGCTTGCACCTATAACGGTTTTCTACTTAAAACAGTTGACTTCAGAAAGCCCAGCCAAGTCAGTTTTCTCACCATTTAATGTTCCCCCCTTGCCACATTCCTCCCCTCCCCCTCAGCTTGTGCTGCCTGTAATGCACCGAAGGAGGTCACGGGTGGGCCTCGGTGCAGGGCAGGGGACTTCAGCTTCCAGAAGCCCCTGACTTCAGGGTGTATTAAAGTCGGTCGCTGGAAGCACTCAGGGTCTGGTGCTGGGCGCCAGAAGCTCAGCTCTCACTTTGTCAACCCTTCCAAAACCCCTCCTAGACATGACCCCAAGGCCCCACAGAGGCGCCCAGCCAGCTGCGTGACTTCTCCCTTGGTCCTGCAACAAATCTCTTCCAGACCTTCTCATTTTTTCCTCAACTTCATTGCTGTGGACGTCACTGTGTCCCCAAAAATTCACACTGAGGTCCTAACCCCCGGCATGTCAGAATGTTACAGTATTTGGAGATAGGACCTTTAAAGAGGTAATTAAGGTAAAATGAGGTCATCTGAGCAGGCCATAGTCCCATATGACTGGGGTCCTCCTAAGTGAGGAGATTAGGACACTCGCAGAGAAGACCTTGTAAAGAAACAGGGAGAAGACGAGCCAAGGGATGAGGCCTCGAAGGAAACCAGCCCTGCCAGCACCTTGATCTTGGACTCTTGGCCTCCAGAATTGTGAGAATATACATTTCTGTCACTTGCTTTGTCCAGTCTGTGGTACTTTGTGGTTGTAGCCCTAGCAGACTAATATACTCACAATTCCAGCGTCAGAGCAACGAGGAGAAAATAAAGTCTTCCATGTCACTGGCCTATCACAAGACTGGTCCTCTGTGTCCTTTCCCATCTCAAAACATGATAGAAACAGAGTTGAAAACAATCAGAGGCCTCCAGGGTCAGCTCTGGCTTGTGCGTTTTTAGGTGTGAAAGGCACTGAAAGTGCCGGTCTCTCCTCCCTCTTTCCTGTGATTCTTCTGCTCTGGATCAGGTGGGAGGCTGCCCCAGCCTTTAGACTGAAAATCACTTACCCCAGAGAGAATGACAAGATCAGAATTGCCACTCAGAATCTGACCCTGCTGTGCCCATCAGCTCCAAATGTATGAGTGTATGCAGCGAAGTACCCTTTCCTTGGGAATATTTCACAATTGTAAGAAGAAATGTGAAAAATAGGCAAAAGTATTTACATGCCTGTCCTTCCCAAAGGCATCTTAACTCTACCTTCCTGCTAGCCTCCTCCCGTCGTCCCTCCTCTGCCATGTCCAGAAATAAACCCAGGAGTCTCTTGAATTCATTTGTGCTCTCTGCCTCAATCACTTTCTCAGTAACTCATTCCACATGTACGTCACCCTCTGCAAGGGGGAGCGCTGAGTTCTCTGTTTACTCTGAGTTTCCTAATTTTATGAACAATTTCCTAATAATAAGGTCAATTAGACCATGGGATCCTGTTCCAGGGACAGTGGCAGATTCCCCGTCAGGGATCCTGCCCGGCTTTGCCCAGACAGAGTGCTGGGAAACTCTGTACAGGGGCAGGGGTGCAGGCAGCCCAAGCACGCAGCATGATCTAATGCTGTAGATATTTTTCCATCACTGAGTTCTATGATGCCGAGGGGATTCTGTGACAATAAAATTACTGCTTTGTCATCTTTAACAAAGGCAAAATAAGCTACTTCTTTTTCCATTGTGAGAACCTCACAACGGACAAGTCACAGCTGATTGATAAGACTTGTTTTAACAATTGCTACAGGTCTTTCTTTCATTATTGAAATAATACCTGGCAAGTGCTTGCTTCATGCTTCAAACTCATGGGTTTCAGGAAAAGCCAGCATGAAGAATAAACCAATACAATTTTAATGGATCAAATGCCCTCTTACTAAAAACCACAATTCTCTGATCCACATTTTTATTAAAGCAGACTTTCATTTAGCGCTACAGATTTTACTAAACCCAGTATTTTTGTAAAGCAAGGAAATCTTACGATGAGCAATAAATTTTCTCCACGAGATCATTTTCCAATCAGTTCCATCACAGCAAACCTATGCCGTTACACATACCTCCAAAATATACAATTACATGAATGAGCATATGCCTATGAATTTTTAATTTTTTGCCTGTTAGTTCAAACCACATGAAATGTCTCTGCAACCGGATATTTTTACTGGGACCAAACCATACACATTCCCAACAATGCATTTCTATTTAGATGTTTCTGCCGCCTAATGAAAACAGTTTGTATTATCTGTTATCAATATGTTATTATTCAAACCATTCTTTCGCTTGATTCTGCTCTCTCACTAATCCGTTTGTGCACATCTTTGTCCAACTTCTATAATGCCTAGCATATCTTTCCCATTGAGAGCTCAGAAGACAGCAAACAATGCGTTATTGATAATGTCATTATTTTATAGATTATGAAATATGTGGATCTCAGAATTTTGAACCTGGTAGAGAGTTAGGAAGAATTTCATTTTCAAAGACCACAATCATAGAATGTTCTTTTAATTTTATTTGATGTACTTCCTATATAGCCAATTGTCCTTACAGCACATGGTAAGCTTTTTAGAGTAAAAAGCAACATAATTACAGTGAAAGAAAATACTAGCATAGACGGAGGTAAATTAGAGATAACCAGATTATCCTCTGGATAAGCCTGATTTGAGCAAACATTTAGTACTATCTCTCAGCATTTTTCTAAAACTGAAACTCTTTTTTTAAAATTTTCTTAAAACCAGAACTGCTCCAATTTATTTTATTTTTTTAATTTCATAGATTTAGGGGTACACATGGTTTTTGGTTACATGGATGAATTGTATAGAGGTGATAACTGGGTTTTTACACCTGAATAGTGTACTTTGCACCTGATAGGTACTTTTTATTCCCTCACCCTCCTCCCAACCTCTGCCCTTCTGAGTCTCCAGTGTCCATTGTCCCACTATGTCTGCCCCTGCATATCTGTAGCTCAGCTAACCAGTCATGAGTGGGAATATGTGGTATTTGATTTTCAGTTCCTGCATTACTTCACTTAGGATAATGGCCTCCAGTTCCATCCAACTTGCTGCAAAAGACATTATTTCATCCTTTGTTATGGCTGAGTAGTACTCCATGATGTATATATACCACATTTTCTTTATCCACTCATCAGTTGGTGGACACTTAAGTTGATTCCATATCTTTGCAACTGTGAATTGTGTTGCGAAAAACATACAATGACAGTTGTTTTTTTTATATAATGACTTATTTTCCTTTAGGTACATACCCAGTAGAGGGACTGTTGGATAGAATGGTAGATCTACTTTTACTTCTTTGAGAAGTCTCCATGCTGTTTTCCATAGAGGTTGTACTGATCTACATTCCCACCAACAGTGTAAAAGCGTTCCTTTTTCAACACATCCATGCTAACATCTACTGTTTTTTGACTTTTTAATAATGGCTGTTCTGACAGGGGTAAGGTGGTATCTCACTGTGGTTTTAACTTGCATTTCCCTGATGATTAGTAATGTTGAGCATTTTTCATACATTTGTTTGCCATTTGTGTATCTCTTCTTTTGAAAAATGTCTACTCATGTCATTTGCCCACTTTTTAATGGAATTACTTGTTTTTCTCTTACTGATTTCAAAACTGAAACTCTCTAAAACTAGTCCTTGGAAGTAACCTTTCCTAGTTGCATTTTTCTTCTACTTCCTGGCCAAGATAGAATGCTCTTTCCCAAATTCCCTGGACACAGATAAAGCCAAGTCTTTCCAGGCCGGCTTTTTCCAGGCTGGCTTCCCAGTTATGGTCATCACCACACAAGCACACATGCACACATGCACGCGCACACACACACACACACACACACACACACACGGGGTCCTGGTTGATACTGCGGTCAGAATGCTTCCCATTCTTACACATCCTATTGCAACAGCTTTCTCGAACTTGTTACTGTAACTGGCCCATAACTTTAGGCAATACTTAGAAATCTTTGTTTTGAGATTCCAACTCAATCCCTTCCCTTTCTTCCCCCCTTGGCTTGCGGCCGAGGTGCAGGTCTCTACATTCCATATAACAACCGTCCTATAATCCCAACTCTCCTGCTCCAGTTCCAGCGGGAAGTGAGCCCAGCTGTGAGCCTCTTGCTTCCCAGCCAGATGCGATTCCTTCCCAGAATGCACCTGCAGCCCGGGATTCCCCTCCCCCAACCCCGGTTCCCAGTCCCAGCCTCAAACTAAAAGTAGGAAAGAACCATTTTTTTTTCTGTTTTCTAATCTCTCCAGCTTTTTCTGCATCTTCCCTTCTTTGAGATTTTTTACAGCTACTTGTCCAGATCCTTAAGACCTACTTACAGACATATTCTGATTCTGAATGATCTCCTCACCACCAGTCTGTGTCTCCTGAAACTGCAGAAACCTGGGGTTCATCTGGTCCACCGTGACTCTGGTTGGTTTGTGCAGGCCTGAACTCAGCTGCCACCCCCATCCACCTGTCCATCCCTTTGGTATCCAAACCACCACCACTTACACTCATGCCTAACTGGGAAGCTCTCTGCGTGGCCCCAAAGCTTCGGAACTGATATTTTTCAATTTACCCTTCTCAAAGATCATACTTTCCTATATTAGAACTCTTCCTTGGGGTCCAAAAACATGTGGTCCTAGAAAATTCTCTTCAAATGACATTGATGAGAATTTTGAAGGGAAGAATGTTTTCATAGCATGGCAGGTGTGAATCTCCATCCATAAACTCAGATGTGCTAGAAATATCTTTCCTTTATTTCTTTTCAATCAAATTAATTTCTGACCATGAGTCCCCCACCTCACCTGATTGGCAATGCATTTAATCTCAGGTGTTCTTGGGGCTTCCCTATCAACCTCCAGGTCAATACCAAGACTTTGGGAAGAGAGGGGGACTGGACAGGAGGTCCTATCTTTGGTTATCTTCCCATACAGGGTATGGCTGCTGCCCCCTCATCCCTGTGTTCATGGTTCCTGAGGTGGAAGTGTTCTCCACTCCCACTCTGGGAACAACACAATCTAGTGTCTGGGCCCCTGTCTGGGTGTCTGCCTTGTTGACAGCTCATTCTGCTTCCCTGCCAAAGGTCTCTCAAGAAGACATGAGAACCACATTCTTTGAAACTCACATATCTCCTCCTCTTCCCTGTCCTTGACTCAAAATCTCTTTTCAGTCAGAGAGAAAATCTTTTCTCCAGCCAATGCTACCCTCTTCAGTGAGTTGAGGCTTTTGAAAACAAACGCGAGGCCTACAGTTGCCTCTGCTTTCTGCCCTGTCCCACTCTACCCCCACCCCACCTCTAACCTGAAGCAGGAAAACTAGAATCTCTGTAGGTTTGAAAAGTGGAGAACAAAAAGGGAGACAGAATCATGAATTGAATTTATATCTCAAATTATCATCCAACCTCTTTAGCAATGCGGAATTTAACAACATTTCATTAACAAGTATATGTTGCTTTTATAATAAATCCAGATAATCTTTGCAGGAACCAAAAGAAACATAACTAATCATTAAAAATGCAAAACTGGGCTTCTTTGCAGGAATGCAGCACAGAACTACATACACTCTGTATCTGCTCCTTATCTAGCTAGAAGTAAAGAAAATACATGCAGGCTAAATAAATAAAGCTGTGTAGACCCATAGTGACAAAACAGATTTCATTCTACCTTTCAATTGGCATGTATTTTTTTGCAAGGACCGCATGATGAAAAGCTCTGTGCAAGATTCCTCTACAATGTTGCAAGGGAACTCAATTTTCAGGAAAGTCAAAGATTGCCAAAAAGCTGTTGTGGGTCAACGGTAACAGAGAAATCTGTAGATCTTGTAAAAGACATTCATAAATCACCAGGAGGTAGAGGAGAATATTTGTATTTATTTTTATTTTATAGAGATATAATGTATGTGTAGTCAGGTGCACACATCTGAAGTGTACAGCTTGATGACATTTTGCATATATTCACACCCCTGTAACTATCACTGGGGCCAAGAAGTAGGCCATTTCTGGCCCCCCAGAAGGTCTTTTGTGTCCCTAGTCAATACCTCCCTAAAAGAAAACCACTATTCTGATGTCCATCAATCTAAATCAGTTTTGCCTGTTCTTGAATTTCATGTAAATGGAATCACACAATATGTACTCTTTCTGTCTGTAAAATCTTGTTTTAAAATATTATACCCACTTCTTAACAATTACTTGATACTTAATAATTCTTAATACTGATTCTCTCAGACACATAACTTTCATTATCTATTCAGCATCAGAGTTAAAATCTGAATGCATTATTATAATACTCACATTATTATTTTATTTGCTATAAATGCTGTAAACATGCCAATAACATTTTAATCCCTGTGTCATAATTCTTATCCATGATGAAAATATCCATTTGAAGTATTTTATGATAGAGTAGGTATGTAACTGACACTAATTGCAGACATTTTCTCTTGAAGTGGAAGAACAAAACTGAAATGATTTCCTTGGTGAAACAACCAAGCACGATTTCCACGTCAGGTCAAATTAGATATACTATATGGTAATAAACTGGAAAAAATGCTTGTAGTCCTGCCATTCCTTGTAAATGAATATGAATGTTTAAACGTATAGCAAATTTAACTTGCAGGTAAATTACTGCCAAGTTTGGGCACATTGCAGGCTCCACCAGAGCCATTCTCTTGTACAAAAACAGACATTTGTTGACATTTGTTGAAAAGTTCTACTGAAAGAGATGAGGAAATGATACAAAAGTTATGAAGAACATCATCTTGACCAAAATCCAATTAGTGCTGCAGTAGCTCAGCAAAATGTCTTGAGCAAATTTGCTAGAATGACTTACCACCAATAATGGTAATCACAATAATAGTAATAAATAATAATAATTTCATCTTGTCCATAGGTAACCCAGGAGAAGTAATGCCAGGAACTCACTTTACATTGGGTGTCTACTCTTTTGAGCTCAAGGAACTTCACTAAATTTACCACTTCAGGTTTTTAAGCAGCAGAAATGAGGATGCTCTTAAATCTGGAGATATCACCATTTCAGGCATGGCAGATAATTACAGGAAGACGAGACAGTGGGGGAGGGACAGGTCTTGGAAGCAGACCCAGCCATGAGGTAATGGGGGTGAGGAGGCGGGCAACATTGGTGAGACTGACCCAGGCAGGGCTGGAAGATATCTGTTCCAGCATCAGAACATGATACTGAACAGTTAAGGGGAAGTTTAGAATCTCATCAAAATAAAAAGTTACCAAAATTTAAACTTCTAAAGATTGGGCTATATCATACAATAATAGCATACTACATCTGAGGAAATGTACAATTTACAGATACAGTTATTTTATCTCACCCTGCCCTTTATTTTAAAAGCCTAGTTTAACTGTCCCAGCCAGGCCTTGCAGTGTTATGTAAGTTCATAACTGGGGCAGGGTAACCCAGCCAGCAGCCCACCCAGTCCCAGGCCTGCAAGAGGGTGGTAGTGGTAAACGATAAGGCTATGATGAACTTTCATTGTTTTTTTCCTCCAGAGAGAAATTCTTTTCCATAAAGAGATTTGAATCCCTACTCCCTCTCTTTGAGCTCACAATCTTAAAAGCAAGGTGCCATCTGAGCAGGAATTTATAATAAGCCAACATGGTGGCAATTGGAAGGTCTGAAACTATGAAATATATGAATATAGAGAAATATGCAATTGTCAAATGCTGTATTTACTTACCTTGTTTATTTGTCCAGTTTCCCACTGAAATATAAATTTTGTGAAGTCAGTTTATTCATCTGCTACATCCCCGTGACCTGAACATAATAGATATTCAATAAATGTTTGTTGAATGAAGATAAAATAAGAGGTCATGAGGGAAAGACTGGACTTCCTTTCAGGAGAACCCTAGACCAGAAAGGCAGATGGCACCAGGAGGATATAAAACACAGTAATGTGACAACCACTTCTGCCTCGGGTCCACCTGAGGGACAACTGGGAAATCCAAACAGACAAGCAGACAGGTAATTAGCATCAGGGGAATGTTTCCACGGCTGAATCAGGAACAGACAAACAAGAGAGAAAAGTTAACAATGCTAAACACTGGTTCCTTTGAAAAGAGCAACAAAATTGACATACCTATACCTTTAGCTATGGTGATATGGAAAAGAAAATGAGAACACAAATTATCAATACCTCGAATGAAAAATGAATCATCACTACAGACCCTACACTCATCAAAAGAATTAAAAAATGACCACCTTTATGCCAAGAAATTTGACAACCTAGTTGAAATGGATGAATTCCTTGAAAAATATAACTCACCAGAACTACAAGGAAAAAAGAAAATCTACATAGCCCTATATCTACTGTGAAACTCAAGGACAGGCTAAAAGTCCACAAGTCATGGAAAGGAAGAGGTTATACCACAGGTGAGTAGGGGGGCAGCCAAGTCTCAGGTCTCAGGCATGGAAAGGAAACAGACCTTAGAGTACCATGTAGTCACTGTGCCTCAGAGAGCCAGAGTCCCATCAGCAAAAACAGGGCACAAACGTAGAGCCAGACTCTTGGACTTGAGCTGTGATCTAAAGAACAAGGCAGGAGCGTCTTAAATTCTTAATTTATGCATGCTTATCTGGTTTTTTGAAAGAATGTCTAGGCTGAACCGACTAGGGGAGGTGCAGGGAGTGACAAGCAGTCTTAGTTAAGGGAATAGCAAGGCTACCTAGGCTGGTGCAGCTGGGGACTTCTATTTAACTTCTAGTAGAAATAACCTTGAAGATGGAGTAGGGAAATGAAATTTTATCTATTCTACTATTTTAATTTATCATTTATTTATTTATTTATTATTAGGAATTTGCATGCTAAACTTTATATTATTTATTTGTCCCTCTAGTTTCTCTTGCCCATGCTCCAGAGTCATCACTGACTCTGCTCTTTCTCTCATATGCCACGTGCTATCTTTTGGGAAATCCTGGAATTGCTCAATCACATTGCATGTCTCTGATGGCATCTTTCCACCTCCACTTTTCAACAGCCTTCGTTTAAGCTCTCATCATCTTTTTCCTGGATTATTGCTACAGATTCCTGAGAAATCTCCCTGTTTTCACCCTAAATTTTCCAAAATTTTGTCTCAACAGAGAAACCAGATGGATCATTTGAAAATGTAAGTTAGTTCATGTCACTCCTCTGCTTAAACCTCAATGGCTTCCCTTTCCCCTCCAAAATCATCTCAAATCCTTACCTTGCAAGGCACAATTTCATCTGGCCCCAAAGACCCTACCAACCTCATCTCCTGCTACTCTTCATTGCTCACTCCGCTCCAGCTACATAAGCGTCTATGCTGCTCTTTGAATACGCCTTGCACATGGTCACCTCAGGGCCATTGCACTTGCTGTGCCTTCTTCCTGAAATACTTGCCACCCAGAAAGACAGCAGTTTACCCTCTTCATTCCTTAAGATTCCTTAAAATCTACACTCCAGTTAAGCTTCCCTTTACCAGTCTATATTCCCAGTGCCTAGAACCAAGATACACAGGGTAGGTGCTCAATAAGTATTTTCTAACGAATGGCTAGGATGAATAAATGACTTGGGATCACAAAAACAAGGAAACTTGTGATACATGGGTCCCATCACCCAGTATTTAAAATATTTTAAAGTCATTGACAACTTTTTCTCCAAGTTTTTGTATCATGGAAAAATACACATAACATAAAATTTTCTATCTTAACCATTTTTAAGTGTACAGTTCAGTAGCATTAAATATGAATACATTCACATTGTTGTGCAACCTTCACCGCCATCTATCTCCGGAACTCTTTTAATCCTGTAAAACTGAAACTCTATACCCATTAAACCATAACTCCACATTCCCTCCTCCTCCCAGCCTCTGGTAACTACTATTCTTTTTAAAATTTTTTCTACTTTTTAAAATGTGTACAAGTTTATGGGATATATATTGTACCATTGTGTTCCATGCATAGATTGCATAGTGGCCAAGTCAGGGCTTTTAGGGTATCTATTACCTGGATAATACCAAATAATACATTGTACCCATTAATCAATTTCTTATCATCCACCCCACCACCACCCCTTCACCCTTCTGAGTTCATTCACTATCACTCCCCTCTCTATGTCCATGCATACACATTTTTTAGCACCCACTTATGACTGAGAACATGTGATATTTGACTTTCTGTGCCTCACTTATTTTACTTAATATAATGGCTTCCAGTTCCATTCATGCTGCTGCAAATGATGTGGTTTTGTTCTTTTTGTGGCTGAATAATATTCCATTATGGGTATATACCATATATTCTTTATCCATTCATCTGTTGATGAAAAGATAGGTTGATTCATATCTTTGCTATTGTGAATAGTGCTGCAATAAACATAAGGGTGCAGTTGTCTTTTTGATATATTGATTTATTTTCCTTTGGGAAGATACCCAGTAGTGGGATTGCAGAATTGAATGGTACTTCTAGTTTTAGTCCTTTGAGAAGTCTCCATGCTGGTTTCCATAGAAGTTGTACTAATTTACATTCCCTCCAATAGTATATAAGAGTTTTCTTTTCTCTACATCCTTGCCAACACATTATTTTTTGTCTTTTTAATAATAGCCATTATGACTGTGGTAAGATAATATCTCATTGTGATTTTAATTTACATTTCTCTGATGATTAGTGATGTTGAGTGCTTATTCATATACCTCTTGGCCATTTATATGTCTTTTTTTTCTGAAAAAATGTCTATTTCTATCCTTTGTCAACTTTTTAATGATACTATTTGTGGGGAAATTTTGTTGAGTTGTTTGAGTTCTTTGTATATTCTGGATATTAGCCCCATAATGGAGGAATAGTTTGCAAATATTTTCTCCCATTCTGCAGGTTCTCTGTTCACTCTGTAAATTAGTTCTTTCAGCCAGGCACAGTGGCTCACGCCTATAATCCTAGCACTCTGGGAGGCCGAGGCGGGTGGATTGCTCAAGGTCAGGAGTTTGAAACCAGCCTGAGCAAGAGTGAGATCCCATCTCTACTAAAAATAGAAATAAATTAATTGACCAACTAAAAATATATAGAAAAAATTAGCCGGGCATGGTGGCACATGCCTGTAGTCCCAGCTACTTGGGAGGCTGAGGCAGAAGGATCGCTTCAGCTCAGGAGTTTGAGGTTGCTGTGAGCTAGGCTAACGCTATGACACTCTAGCCCGGGCAACAAAGTGAGACTCTGTCTCCAAAAAAAAAAAAAAAAAAGTTCTTTCACTGTACAAAAACTTCTTAGTTTAATTAAGTCCTATTTGCTTATTTTTGTTTTTGTTATGCACACTTTTGAGGTCTTAGTCATAAAATTTTTGCCTAGACCAATGTCCAGAAGAGTTTCCCTGTGTTTTCTTCTAGTACATAAGATATGTAAGTCTTTAATCCATCTTGAGTTGATTTTTGTATATGTTAACAGATAGGGGTCTAGTTTTATTCTTCTACATACAGCAATCCAATTTTCCTAGTACCATTTATTTATTGAAAAGGGTGTTCTTTCCCCAATGTATGTTTTTGTGGGATTTGTCAAAGTTCAGTTGGCTGTAAACATGTGGCTTTATTTCGGAGTTCTCTATTCTGTTCCATTGATCTATATTTTTCTATTTTTATACCAGTACCCCAGTACCATGTTGTTTTGGTTCCTATAGCCTTGTGGTTCTTTGTTTGTTTGTTTTGTTTTGTTGAGATAGAGTCTTGCTCTGTTGCCTGGGCTAGAGTGCCGTGGTGTCAGCCTAGCTCACAGCAACCTCAAACTTCTGGACTCAAGTGATCGTCCTGCCTCAGCCTCCTGAGTAGCTGGGACTACAAGCATGTGCCATGAGACCTGGCTAATTTTTTCTATTTTTAGTGGAGATGGGGTTTCACTCTTGCTCAGGCTAGTCTCAAACTCCTGAGCTCAAGTGATCCTCCTGTCTCAGCCTCCCATAGTGCTAGCATTGCAGGCCCCATAGCCTTGTAATGTAATTTGAAGTCAGGTAATGTGATGTCTCCAACTTTGTTCTTTTTGCTTAGGATTTCTTTGGCTATTCAGGCTCTTTTTTGGTTTCATACAAATTTTAGGATTGCTTTTGGTAACCACCATTCCACTTTCTATCTCTATGGTTTTGACTACTCTTGAGTTCTTTGCATAAGTAGAATCACACAATATTTGCCTTTTGTGACTGACATTTCAGTTAGCATAATGTTCTCAAGGTTAATCTATGTTGTAGCTTATGTCAGACTTTCCTTCTTTTCTAAGGCTGAAAAATATTCCATTATATGCACATATGTAACACATTCTGCTTATCCACTCATCCATCGGTGCATACTTGGGTTGCTTCCACATTTGGGCTATTGTGAATAATGCTACTGTGAACATGAGCGTGCAAGTATCTCCTCAAAACCCTGATGTCAATTTTTGGGGGGTTTATACTCAGATGTGGAATTGCTGGATCATTTGGTATATCTGCTCTAATCCTTATTTCCTTCCTTCTTCTGTCTTTGGATTTAATTTGCTCTTCTTTTTCTGGTTCCTTAAGTTGTAAAGTTGGCTTGCTAATTTGAGATATTTCTTATGTTTTAATGTAAGTGTTTATAGCTATATATTTTCCCCCTAGCACTGCACTCACTGTGTTCCATACATGTTGGTATGTTGGGTTTTAACTGTCATTCATCTCTAAGTATCTTCTAATTTCCCTTGTAATTTCTTCTTTGATTCATTGGTTAAAAGTGTGTTGTTTAATTTCCAGAAATTTACAAATTTTCCAGTTTTCCTCCTGCTATTGATTTCCAACTTCATCCCATTGTGATCAAAGAAGGTACTTCATCTGAGATTTATCTTTTAAAATCCATTGAGACTGAACTAGTGGCCTAATATATGGTCTTTCTTGGAAAATTTTCTATGTGCATTTGAGGAGAATTTGCACTCTGCCATTTTGGGGTAGAATGTTCTGTATGTGTCTGTTAGATCTAGTTAGCTTATTGTGTTGTTCATGTCCCTCATTTTCTTATTTATCTTCTCTCTGGTTGTACTATGCATTATGGAGAGTGGGGAATTGCAGTCTCCAACTATTATTGAATTGTCTATCCCTTCAATTGTGCCAATTTTTTCTTTATATATTTTTACGGTCTGTTATTACATGCATGAATGTTTATAATTGTTATACCTTCTTGATGTATTGAACTTTTTATTAATATGTAATCTTTCTGTTTGTCTCTTGTAACCTTTTTTGGTTTGAAGTCTCTTTTGTCTCACATTAGTATGCCACCCCTGCTATCTTTTGGTTGCTATTTGCACAGGATATCCTTTTTAATTCTTTCACTTTCAATCTACTTGTGTCTTTGGATCTAAAGTGAATCTCTAGGGGACAGCATATTATAGTTGAATCATTTTTTTAACCATTCTGTCAATCTCTATATTTTGATTGGAAAATTGAATCTATTTGTATTTAAACATGTACATTTAAAGTAATTACTGATAAGGAGACACTTCTGTCATTTGGCTGTTTGTTTCCCACATTCGTTATAGCTTTTTTGTTCCTCATTTCCTGCATTATTGTCTTCTTTTGTGTTCACTTGATTTTTTTTTGGTGAAATGTTTAAATTTATTTCTTATTTTCTTTAGTGTATATCCTCTTGCTATTTTCTTTGTGATTACCATGGGGATAATATTTAACATCCTTAAATTATAATGCTCTCATTTGAATTTCTATCAGCTTAACTTAAATAACAGACAAAAACTTTGCTCTATCCCCAGGTCCATCCCGTACCTGTTTAGCTGTTGTTGTCACAAATTACATCTTTATATATTGTCTTTCTATAAATATGAACTAATAATTCTCAATGTATTAGTCTCTTAAATTATGTAGAAAACACAATATGGAGTTACAAACCAAAGCATCAATAATCTTAGCTTGTAGTCTAATAATTACTTTTTAATGCACTAGTTTCTTAAATCACATAGAAAATAAAAAGTGAAGTTACACACCATTGCTACATTCACACTAGCTTTTATAAGTGCCCATGTATTTACTTGTACTGAGATGTTTATTTCTTTACGGAGCTTCAAGTTACTCTCTAGTGCCCTTTCATTTCAACCTGCAGGATTCCCTTGAGCATTTCTTACAGGACAGGTCTAGGGCAACGAATTCTCTCAGTTTTTGTTTGTCTATGAATACCTTAATTTCTTCCTTGCTTTTGAGGGACAGTTTTGCCGGACATGGGATTCTTGGTTGAAGAAGAATCTTAAAGAAGATTTCTGAGCCTGTGCCCGTCCTTGACCATGCATGATTATTTTCCAACTTCCCAGTATATATGGTTGTTTTTGAATATCCTACTTTTCAATGCCTGGCTCCCAAAGGGGAAAAAAAGAAAAATGAAGGGGATAAAAAAGTTGCTGGCTCTTTAAATTCCCTGAAACTCAGTTCAGCCAGAGGTGGAGAGACTTGCAACAATGTGGGAAGTGATTGTTGCTTCTTGTCTGCACACAGCAGCAATCAGCAGTCAGAGCACAAATCCTCATATTTGGAGAACAGTGTCTTTTTTGCCCACTCTGGTTCCACCAAGCTACATGTCAACTTCTCCAGGAACAGGTGCATGCAGCCTGCTGGGGAGCAGGGTGGAGGAGGCCAGAGTGGGAGGGGGGTAGGTAGCTGCCACTATTTTAAGAGCTGAAACTGACCAAAATTAACCACAATTTACCATCCAAAAACCTTCCCCTGGAAGTTGCAAGTCTTCAATAGACTCCAGAATTCCTAAATTATCACATCAGACAGATTCCACCAGTACCATTGTTGTCTAAGTGAGGAGATAGATTTTGGCACTTTCTACTCCACCATCCTCCCAGAATCCTTCTGACTGCTTTTAAAGCTCAAGCTAAGTCTGACTTCTCTTTAAAATGAGAAGATGTGGCAATGCTGAGAGTATATTGTTACAGACAAGTCATCAACTGTAGTTGAGTAGGACTGGCTACAACGAGCCACTGTGCCCACTATTCCACTATATTGTCTTATACATGGCCCATTTAACTACTTTGTGTCACCTGCTAGATTTTATAAGTAATCATTAAAGAAGGCAGAATATCTCATACCATGTTTGTATATTTTCTCTGAAGGAGGTGAGTCAGTGTTTTCTAAATAGGACTGTCACAGACAAGATTCTAAGATGACCCTCAAGACTAAAGCCTCTGGTGCACACACATTTCCCAGTAATTTAACGAACACTAATCTAGTGCTGCCGTGAAGGAATTGTGCAAATGTAGTTAAGATATTAATCAATTCGTTTTAAGATAGGGAGATTATCCTCAGTGACCCTGACCTAATCAAGTGAGCCTTTTAAAGGGATTGGACTCTTGCTGGTAAAAGATGCTTAAAGTATGAAAGGGAGATTCTCTGTTGCTGGCTTGAACCTGCAGGGGTTCATGTGGCAGGGGAAGTGTGTGATGCCTGAGCACCAAAAGTGACCTCCTGGCTGACAGCCAGCTGGGCATTAGGGACTTCAGTCCTGCAACCTCAAGGGACTGAATTCAACCAACACCTGAATAAGCTTGGAAGCAGATTCTTTGCAGAGCCTCCAGAGAGGAACAGTCTGCTGTCATCTTAATTTCAGCCGTGGAGGCCCTAAGCAGAGAACCCCACCACTGACTAAACAAGGTCTGGATTTTTATCAAAGATAAATGGTTAAAATAAGAAGTTGATCTGTGTTCCTCTCTTCTGCATCATCATTTCCTAAACAAATAAAAGAGCCACTGCTTTTAAAAATTCATGTTAATTGAATTTAGCTTTATATACAGACCTCACCATGAACATTTCCCTTTTAACAGAGTCCTTTGGTCTTTGGAAGTACATGTGTTTTGACCAAAGTAATAGACAAATGAAAGTAGACATTCTGTCATTTTTCATGATTTTCTAGGTTTGTAACATAAAGTGAAAGGTAACATTTGTATAAAACTGACTGATACCAACCAGAGTGAGGTCAAAAAGATTTTAAATGTCCAGCTGGTAGGAATAGTCCTTCTGTTTCTGCATGACCTTCCCTTGCAAGGCATGCCAGTTCAGCACAAGAATTGCATGGCATCTTATATTTGCAATGCATAAATCCTTGTTGAAATGACTCCACAATCTATCTGGAAAGGGATGTTCAAACCACAGCCTGCATTCCATCTGATGTCCTACTGGATCCTGAATTAGGGAGCTCCATGATTCACTCATTTTGGTGAGGAGCATAGAAAACAGAAGAGAAATGGTTTGGCCTCAAGTGCATGTTCTTTGAAGAATTTTTCACCCAGAAAGGCTGCTGGAGTGGGGATGACAGCTCCCAACAATGTGAGTCAGCTGTGCATTTCCAGATGATAGCTCTTGGTACATATTTCCACCAGCTGCTGATCCATAAGTAGTTTTGAGCTACCCCAAAAGGCATCTTCCCCCAACCCCCAGGGTCTAAGAAATATGTGCTGGGTTTTCCTAAGAAATATATGCCACACAGATGGGAAGCAATACTGAAAATATTGAAAACGGCTTCCACACATTCAGAGCCACTTCTAAAGGCTAAGTCTTAGTTCTGAGATAGAAAATTAGCACAATAAACCAACATGGGTGTAGATTCAATATAATACTTACTGATATTTATGGGAACACAAGGAAATGTCCTAAATAAATGAATGCCTCCTTCCATTTCTGGGAGGAAGTAAAGATGGATGGCAGTTCAGGAAGGGGAAGAAAAGGAAGTGAGCCGCAATCGCTCCCAGCTCTGCTTCTGAGACATCTCCTGGACTAGGCTAGGCTCCCCTGACAGCTCTGTGCTCCCTGACCTCGGCACTTGCCACACTTCATTTTTAATGTTTGTCAAGTTGTTCATTCACCCCAACGCACTGCAAGTTGTATGCGAGCAAGAGACTGAGTTTGCTGGGCTTCTTTGCAGGCCCAGGAGGTAGCTTGGATTTCCCCTAAAGCAGGCTTTGGGACGAGGATGTGTATGTAAGGAGTTTGTTTGAGAGGTGATCCCCGGAGCAAGGGGAGGAGAAAGGGGAAGAGAGCCCGGGGCAGGGGTGCCAGCCCATCCAGGGCGAGTGAGAGACCAGGCTATGAGTGTAGCCAACAGGGACTCAGTCTCGTGGGAGCCAGCGCAGAACATGAAGCAGAGTCCTCCCACTGCAGAGTGAGGAAGCAGAGGACCTTATACTTCAGCTCTTTCCGGTCTTCGAGGAAGGCTGCTCCAATAGGACACAACTCCCAGGCACATCCAGCCTGCCCTGCCACAGCCCTAGAGTAGCATTTCAGGGAAGAAAGTGGGGGGCAATTTTACAGCATGATGCCGTTAGCATGTACGGGGAGGGAATGGGGACTGAAGGAATACGGACAGACACCAACAGCCTCAGCAGACATTTGCTGAAGGTATAAATGACTGATTGAGAAAAATTATTTTATTCCAACTTCCTTTTATTGTTACGGTTTGTTATGTGCAATGCTTTCATTTTTTTCTTCATTTTCTTCACTGAGATATAATATCATAAATAGCATAAGGTGTCCCAATCTTAGATGTAAGCTCACTGATTTTTACCCACGTAAACACCTGTGTATCCCCACCCGGATCAAAATAGCAAACATTTTCATTACCCGGTCAGGTTCCCATATGGCCTTTCCTAGTCAACACCAACTTGCATCCAGAAATAACCACCATTCAGGTGTCTATCCTCATCAATTAGTTTTGCCTGTTCTCGAAGTTTCTATAGAGGGCTTTATATTAATACATTACATTCTCATTTATGTCTGATTTCTTTCACTCAACATAATCCATAGATACATCCATGTGGCTCTATGCCTGTTAGTTTAGTTTAGTTTTATTGATGTGCAGTGTTCAGCCAACTCAATTTTGCAGTCAAAACTAAATGAATGAGTGAATTGCTGTGTTATATCCAACCCTGCCTTCTGGTAATGCACCAGCTCCTGGAAGTTGCACCGTGGAGAATTCTTATTTCCCACCACCCAGTGGCTTGGTATCAGGGAATTATACCATCCTCCTGGCCAGAAGCAGCTTCATTCTTTTCACAACCATGAATCAGACAAAGTTTTATGTAACCTATCCAAAGCAGTTTGAGCACCAGGAAAGATGACCTAAATTTTAAACCCAATGCTACCATCAACTCATCCTGAACCTCTGTATTGGTCTGTTTTGTGGCTGTAAAGGAATTCCCAAGGCTGGACAATTTACAAAGAAAAGAGGGGTTTTTGGCTCATGGTCCTGCAGGCCGTACAGCATGGCTCCAGCATCTGCTTGTGGCGAGGGCTTCAGGGAGCTTCCAGTCAAGGCGGAAGGTGAAGGGGAGCAGGTGTGCCACCTGGCAAGAGCAGGAGCGAGGGAGGGAGAAGGTGGGGCTGGGCTCCTTTAAACAACCAGCTCTTTTGTGAACTCAGGAAGTGAGGACTCACTCATTATCCTGGGGAGGCCACCAGGCTATTCAAGAGAGATCCACCTTCACCACCTGAACACCTCCCACCAGGCCCCACCTCCAACACTGGGGATCAAATTTCAACATGAGATTTGGTGGGGACAAATATCCAAACCGTATCAACCTCTAAGCAAGTAACATTAGCTCTTTAATTTTTTATCTCGTTTTTTTTTTTTCAACATGATGCTTAGTTTAATGCCACTATCAGGGAGATACCACAAATATTGAGTGAATTATACCAAGCACTAGAAATATAAAGAGATATAAAACATAGTCTCTCTCAGCCATATCTTACATGTATAGTAGGGTCAGGTTCATAAAAATATATGTATATAATGGGGAACAGGGCCGGGCGCGGTGGCTCACGCTTGTAATCCTAGCACTCTGGGAGGCTGAGGCGGGCGGATTGCTCAAGGTCAGGAGTTCGAAACCAGCCTGAGCAAGAGCGAGACCCCGTCTCTACTACAAATAGAAAGAAATTACTTGGCCAACTAAAAATATATAGAAAAAATTAGCCAGGCATGGTGGCGCATGCCTGTAGTCCCAGCCACTTGGGAGGCTGAGGCAGAAGGATTGCTTGAGCCCAGGAGTTTGAGGTTGCTGTGAGCTAGGCTGACGCCACGGCA
>CAUYRT010089726.1:0-60951 GCA_963574885.1 Lepilemur ruficaudatus
GCCCGCCTCGGCCTCCCAAAGTGCTAGGATTACAGGCGTGAGCCACTGCGCCCGGCCTATTTATTTATTCTTTATAATTGTATTTTATTTTTGAGACAAGGTCTCACTCTGTTACCCAGCTACAGTGCAGTGATATCATCATAGCTCACCTCACTGCAACCCCAAACTCCTGGGCTCAAGCAGTCCTCCTGCCTCAGTCTCCCAAGTAGCTGGGACTATAGGTGTGTGCCACCGTGCCCAACTAATAAAAAAAAAATTTTTTTTTTGTACGGATGGGTTCTCACTATGTTGTTCAGGCTGGTCTCAAACTCCTGGCCTCAAGCAATCCTCCCATCTTGGCCTCCCAAAATGCTAGGATTACAGGCATGAGCCAACACATCTGGCAGTCTTGTTATTCTTCCAACGTCTGTATACTCTATGGTAGCAACTCCTTTTTAAAAAATACTTATTTTAAACAGTTATGCGTTTTTAAAAGAACTTAAGAGGAAACAAATTCAACATTCATCTGATTATTCTGGATACTTGATTTTTCCATGTAAATTTTAGAATCAGCTTGTTAATTTCTACAAAAAGCCTATAATTTTGCTTGAGAGTGCAATTAATCTGTACATTAGTTTGGGGAAAACTTGAGCCACCAGTTTGAGACCAGCCTGGGCAACACAAGGAGACCTCAACTCTACAAAAAAAAAAAAATCAGCCAGATGTGGTAGCATGTGCCTGTAGCCCCAGCTACTTGGGAGGCTAAGGCAGGAGGATCACTTGAGTCCAGGAGTTTGAGGTTGCTGTGAGCTAGGCTGACGCCACAGCACTCTAGCTGGGGCAGCAGAGTGAGACTTTGTTTCAAAAAAAAAAAGTAAGAAAAAAAAGAAAACTATTTACAATTTTCTGAAAAGGTTATTAAAATAATCCTTCCCTTTCCCACTATATATATCTTTGTGAAGCAAGATTTTTCTTTACATATTTGACTAAAACGCTATATTGTAATAGATTGAAAACAGAAACAGATATGGGAATGAAGTTGTCATCTATAAAACCAAACTTTAAAGAGATTTGCAAAAATGTAAAATAATGCCACTTCTTACTAATATTTTTGTTTGAAAAATATAGTCAAAAATAGGCATGGTAATGTATTGCTTTACTTTTGCTACTTAAAAAAATTTTTTTTGTTGTTCTTTTTTTTCTGAGACAGGGTCTCACTCTGTTGCCCGGGCTAGAGTGCCGTGGCGTCAGCCTAGCTCACAGCAACCTCAAACTCCTGAGCTCAAGCAATCTTCCTGCCTCAGCTTCCCGAGTAGCTGGGACCACAGGCATGCACCACCATGCCAGTCTAATTTTTATATATATATATATATATGTATATATATATATATATATGTTTTAGTTGTCCAGCTAATTTGTTTCTATTTTTAGTAGAGATAGGCTCTCACTCTTGCTCAGGCTGGTCTCGAACTCCTGAGCTCAAACAATCCACCCACCTCGGCCTTCCATATTATTGCTATTTTTTATTGTAGTAAAATATATAACAAAATTTACCAATTTCACCATTTTTAGGTGTACAGTTCAGTGGCCTTAAGTACATTCCCATTGTTGTGCCACCATCACCCACCATCCACATCCAGAACTTTTTCATCTTCCCAAACTGAAACTCTATACCACTTAAACAATAACTCTCCTCTCTCCAGCCCCTAGAAACCTCCATTCTATTTTCTATCTCTACAGATTTGACTACTCTATAGAGGGTTTGACTCCTCCTATAGGTGGAATTATATGATACTTGTCTTTTTATGTCTGGTTTATTTCACTTAACATAGTGTCTTCAAGATTTATCCATGTTGTTATTGTTGTTTTTAAAAATAAATTAATAAACAAAATTTTAAAAAATCTCTGTGTTAGTCAGGCATGGTGGTTCACACCTGTAATCCTAGCACTCTGAGATACTGAGGTGGGAGGATCACTTGAGGTCAGGAGTTTGAGACCAGCCTGAGCAAGAGCGAGACCTCATCTTTACTAAAAATAGAAAAAATTAACCGGGCATGGTGATGCGGTGCACCTGTAGTTCCAGCTACTTGGGAGGCTGAGGCAAGAGGATTGCTTGAGCCCAGGAGTTTGAGGTTGCTGGCTGTGAGGTAGGCTGACGCCACAGCACTCTAGCTGGGGCAACAAAGTGAGACTCTGACTCAAAAAAACCAAACCAAACCAAACCGAAACAAAACAAAACACAAAATGCGTGAGGGGTTACATCATTGAAATATGTGTTTTAGGAGGTACATAAGGAAAGTATGTTGTATTTTTTTCCCTCATTTTTGTACTAGTAATAATAGATTAGATGTATTCCAGGAACAGTCTTGTCAATGATTCTTAACCCTATTAAACCCAAGGCCTCCCCTTTTTTGCTTTGTTTTCCCCATAGTTTTTAAAATAAAATACACAAGACAAAATTTACCATCTTAATCATTTTTAAGTATATGGTTCAGGGACATTAAATGCATTCATAATGTGAATCGTCACTATCCATCTCCATAACTCTTTTCATCCTGTAAAATTGAAATTTTATACCCATTAAACAATAACTCCCCATTTCCCTCTTTTCCAAGCCACAGGCAAGCACCATACTACTTTCTGTCTCTATAATTTTGACTACTCTAAGTACCTCATATAAGTGAAATCATATAGTATTTGTCTTTTTGTGACTGGCTTATTTAATTTAGTATAATGTCCTCAAGTTTTATCCATGTTGTAGCATATGTCAGAATTTCCATCCTTTTAACAATATTCCATTGTGTGCATGTGTGCATGTGTCATATATATATAGACACACACATGCACCACATTTTGTTTATCCCTTCAACTGATGATGGACACTTGGGTTGCTTCCATGTCTTAACTATTGTGAATAATTCTGCTGTGAACATGTGTGTACAAATATCTCTTTGAGATTCTGTTTTCAATTCTTTCAGGTATCTGCCTGGAAGTACAATTGCTGAGTCACATGGTAATTCTATTTTTAATTTTTTGAGGAACCGCCATACTGTTTTCCACAGCAGCTGTGCCATTTTCCATACCTACTAACTGTGCACAAGGGTACAGGGAAAGTGTTTTGAAGTCTGCTAGTCTAGATGGTAGGTCCTGGTGAGGTTCAGAAGAAGAGCAAGATGACTAATTGTTGGGGATATCTCTTTCTTTTTCCCTCCTTCCCTCCCTCATTTGCTCTCTTCCCCATTACTTATCCTAACAAATATTTACCCAACAACTATTATACACCAAGCACCACACCAGGCACTGGAGATATAGCTGTGAAAAAGACAGATAAGGTTGTGACTTACAGTCTAGTGAGCGAGACAATCAACATGAAAAGAAGTAACTTAAATGACTACAAATTGTGTTAAATATCACAAAGGAAGCAAATGAGTCTTACGATTGGAGATAATGATATCACTGGCTGCTTATGTAGAGTGGCTCTGGTGGCCTCATGTTGGAGGAGCTGGCTGTGCTTAGCAGCCAAGAAAAGAGCATTCCAGGCAGAGAGTCTCATACTGACAGTATTAACCAGGCTTTGAAGAAGAAAAAGCTTGTCATAGTCCAAAAACCAAAAGCAAGCCACTATGATGGGATCACAGACAGACTTCGAGTTTTTTTAAAAGAAGTTACATAGTCAACCCTTGACACAAAACATATAGTTAATATGAGCTATATGATAAGGTAACAATAATTTTTAAAAATACGTATTTTCATCTTTGAGAAGTGATAGAAGTGAACCAGCCTCTACTTTCTATGGGCAACAGAAGACAGGGAAGAAAGATTCAGGAAAATGTCTCAAATGTCATCAATTCCCACCTCTGCTTTCTAATTTGCTAATGAACTACTAGGCGAAGTAAAACAGGGAAGCACAGTACTGAGTGGTATGTTATAACAATGAGGGTTGGTTTGAAGGGATAGAAGATGATTTATCTAATCAGTAAGATTTGAGAAAAGCAGCCCTTAGGAGATGAGCTAGTACTGGTGTTAAACTGGTTTTATTTATTTTTATACTGGTGCCACTGAAAAGTTTCTTACCAAGATCACCAGTGACATACTAATACCAAAGCCAGTGGTTAATTCTCTCTCCTAAGCTTACTCTTAATTTATCTCAAAACTCTTTCTCCTTTTCTCTCCTCCCCTCACCTCTGGTCTCTCTCCTCTATCTGGACTTTATGTAATCTTATCCAGAGCCATGGTTTGATAAGCTATCCATATGCTGATGACCTGATTTATTCAATCTTATTTTCTCTCCTGAGAAAACATTTTACTTATATCTAACTTCTTCCTTGATATCTCCCTTTGTATGTCTAATAGGTATTTCAAATTACACATCGTTACAATAAAAAATTTGATTCCACCTGCCTTCCCGAATTCCTCACTAAGTTTTTTCCATCTCAGTAAATTGTACCTCTGTCATTTATCCAATTTCTCGGTACAAAAATCTTGATCTCTCACTTTAATTCACACCCCACATCCAAATCCATCAGTAGGTTTTATTGGCTCTAACTCCAAATTATACCTGAAATTCAACTATTTCTCATTATCGCCACTTCAATAGCCCTAGTTAAAAGATGTCATTATATCTTGCCTGGTCTACTGCAGGAACATCCTAATGGGTCTCCCCAGTATAGAGGAGCCAGCTCGTGAGCTTAGAGGGAGTTGAGGCCCTGCCATGAGCCAGAAGCTCATGGTGTCCACAGCAGAGGGACCACAGTGAGGTGGTCACTGGGCCTGGGCTGGGGTCTGTGAGATCACTGAAAGACTGTGCGCTCTGGGTGCACACCTGGGGCAGAGCCCATAGTTGCTCCCTACACACTTGCACCCACTGACGGACAGTGCAGCAGGAAAGATAAAGCAAAATGCAGCAATCAGGAACAAGAAGGAGAAGCCCCTTTCTCCCACAAGGCCCTTCCAGTACTCTCTGTTGGCACCGTAAGGGAGAAACGTTACAGAGCAGGTACTGAAGGATGAATTTAGAGCTGAGAGGTAAAACACTGATAACTGGCACAGTATCTTTCAAAACAATCAATAAGTCTTAACTATCTTCACAAGCCACCATAATGTAAGGCTTATTATCTTCATTTCTGGGATTGTTCATAAATCATTCATGGAACTGGAATTTTAATTTAGAATTTATGGTTTCCGTGTCTTTGTCCCCATTCTTATTTGAAGTATCTTTTATAAACAACATTGAGAATCATTAAAAATCAAAAATATAAAACAGTATTGTCAGAAATGGAGAAAAGATGCCTAGGCATCAAACACGTGGGTCCCCAAGGTCACATCTAGCAAGTGCTTGGGCAGAGGGCCAAGCAGGGGCAGCAGTGCACAATGGTTAGAAGAATCAATAAAATGCTTCTTTCAAACTCATATTTTCCAAGGGATAAGACTCTGTACTTTCTTGTGTAAGTCAGTCTTTTATTGTTTTTTGACACAGGGTCTCACTCTGTCACCCAAGCTAGAGTACAGTGGTGAGATCACAGCTCACTGCAACCTCAAACTCCTGGACTCAAGCGATCCTCCTGCCTCAGCCTTCCGAGTAGCTGGGAATACAGGCATGCACCACGCCTGGCTAATTTTTCCATGTTTTGTAGAGATAGAAGTCTCACTCTTGCTTAGGCTGGTCTTGAACTCCCAGCTTGAAGCCATCCTCCCGCCTCAGCCTCCCAAAGTGTTAGGATTACATGCATGAACCACCTCACCTGGCCTGTGAGTCACTCTTGAAGGGAAAAATTGGTCTATTAGTCCTGATTAGTTCATCACAATAGCAACCTAGCAAAGAGCAAGTTATCCTGAGGGTTGTGCGAAAGGATGATAAGGTTTGAGAGAAGATTTAGGACAGGAAGGCCGTTAGGATACAGGGCTGTAGAACGAGGTACTATCTGGCAAAGGCAAGCTCAGGCATATGGGGGGCCATAGACAGGCAAGGGGTAGCAGGAGTTTTCAAAGTGCTTTTGTGTACCAGGGTAGGGGAAGAGTAGTAAAAACAAACTTCTTTCGCTATATTACTATTTTTTCTTAGAACTAGTCTTTTTAACCAATGGTGGGAAATGGGATCAGAGTATCCAAAAAATAAAAAAAAAAAACTTAACTCACACGTATTTCTACTTGTCTTTGGGATGATTTTCTTTACTCTCATCCGAATATAAGTATATAGGAGTTTTCAAAGTAAATATAATGAAAACTTAACTCAGCAAAAGTCAAGAAACTAGTTTTCATTCTTACATACAGTGCAAGCTCATCCCAATCACATGGTGGCCATTGCCATTAATCCTCTTGGATATAGAAGTGGAACCTCACCTGCTCACTTTGATCTTTTCAGTAAAGAGGAAGTGGGGCAATTATTTGTGTTAGAAAAACCTTCCCTACAGAAAACCTCAACACAAGGTAAGATTGTAAATTAGGAGATTTAGGTATAAACTCTCAGTAGTATTCTGTTACTGAGCCAGCAGGTGCTCAGGAAAGCCCCTGAATGAACAAATGTAGTGAGGAAAGTAAACAAAGCATCAGAACTTCAGCTATGTCCCAGACTCTCTTTCTAGGTATGGTTTTCCCGGAGACATCCCCACCGTGTTGTTTCATGGAGCTGTGGTCAGCTCAGAAAAGCGCCCTTGCACTCATTTCTCCTCCTTTCCTGCCTCATTTGCCTGTTCCTCACTCTTCATATCCTCAGACTATACCTCCCAATACAGTGTTAGCCCTCAGTTTTCTTATGCTAAGACAGTGCCCAAAAGAGTAGAACAACAAGTGCTTAAGAAGATATTTTAAAAACTTACAATAAAAATTTACAAATATAAAAACGTGAATAATTGTCCTTTGGTAAAACTGAAAAGTTTTGGCAATAAAGAGCCCTAAAATTGAGATTAAAAAAAAACAACAAACCAACCTTCAGCATTTATGACACTGACATTTTTGGAGAATACTTCCTTTTTTATAGAATGGTCATTATTTGAGATGTGTCTGATGTTTCCTCACGATTAGATTCAAGTTCTACATATCTGGCCAGAACACTACATAAGTATTATTGTGTCTTTCCTAGGGCATTGCATCTAGAGGTACATTATATCCATAATAACAATTCATCACCTGGTCAAAGTTGCTAATCCTTTTTTGAAATGTGTATTTAGATGTGTGTATTTTTCTCATTTATAATCTCATCATTATTAACTGCCTCAAATGATATATAGTATGTTTCATTATTATTGCCTCATGTGTCAGCCCCCTGCAAGTACCAGCTAAAACATAGTCACCACAGAAGCAAGGATTATTGCCTGTTTTATTCACAGATACAACATATTCCAAGCATGTGGTACAGTGCCTAACATCTATTTATTGAATGAATGAATAAACAGATGATTTGATTAGTAGAATGTTGGATAACACAGAGTTTATGTCCTTTATGGCAGAACATTATTAAGGCAATGCTAATTTCCATGGTTATAAAATGTGAGAACAGTATGGAAAATATATAACTGAGGAAAATTTTAACCCCCTATTTTTGCCAATATATTTAACCAAAACCATCAGTAGCAAAGTTGACTGATGAGGTTGCTTTGCAAAGTCCCCTTGTCACTATCTGGAGGTAATATAAATAGAAATGAAATGGCTAAAAAGTGGGGAGAAGAAGAGAGTATAAAAGGGAGAGAATGAATGTCTCGTAGACACCTCTGGAGTTTGCTCACGAGCCTTGATTGAGGATCATCTCCAGGCAGGCCTATTTTACAAGGCTGTGATATGCATGATTTTCAGTTATCATGGTTTAGTTGAATAACTCAGTCCTCCAACATTACAGTTCAAATTTCAGTTACCGTGATTCAATTCAACTCAATAATTGCATAAAATACAAACTTTGTTGCTGTTCTTCAGTCCAAAAATCACTACATAAATAAAAGATGCACATGATGATCAATGACCAGTCACATCATTTTTTTCAAAGTCTGTCAGTCATTGGTCACTCTGCATATATTATTCAGTTCGTGTAGAGACAGCAAAAATGGGTAGTTGTCTTGTTACATTCAAAAACCTACATACAACCAACACTCCATTTTAAGTGTACAGTTAAATGATTTTCAGTGAATTTACCAAGGTGTACAGTTAATCACATGAATCAGTTTTTGAGGAATTCCTGTCACCTATTGAGACCCCTAATTCCGCTCCCTAACTACTTTTCAAGCATATCCCACCCCTCCACACATAAGTCAATTTGAGTGGTAATGTATTTTGGGAAATCAGCTCACTACAAATTGTGACTGAAACATTGTACTGTAAATGTTTTGTAGTTTTCCCCCAATAAAATTTTAGGAAGAAAAAAAAAAAGAACTAGTAGGAATTATTAAAAAACTGAACATTAAAAAAAAATGGGTAGTTGTGTTGCTATCTTGTCTCCCAGTGATAAATCCACTTGACATTTTACAAAATGGAAAATCAAAAGAGGGACTTAGCCAACAGATATGAAAGTGCAAGAAATAACCAAAAGTGATACTGCTGAAAGTAAAATTCAAATCAAACATAAATGGAGTTATGTAAGAAATAGCTGACAGTGGGAATGTTAACACTGCCAGCATTTGAGAGACTCTAGATATGTACCAGAGGAACTTAGCGAAGGTGAACTTTAAGAAGGAAAGTGGTTGCAACAAAAAGGATGAAGATGTTCCAGAAAAAGTAACACCAGCAAAAAACTCCACATTAAAGGAACTCTTGGAGGTATTTCTCAACATGAATGTGCAAAGGGTAAAATATTGGAAGCTTATCCAAACTTGGGAAAGAGTATGACAATTCACTAGGGCATACAAAAAATGCTCACTCCATATAGTAAGTTATACAATGAGAAGGCAAGCAGTGTTCAAACTACTCTCGTTGCATGTTTTACAAAAAAAATAAGACATTTAATTCTCAATGTTTCTAATGCCTTAAATTCCAGTACAGAAGTCCGCCTTTAATACGGTTTCTTCCATGGTTTCAGTTACCCATGATCAACTGTGGTCGGAAAATATTAAATAGAAAATTCCAGAAATACAGGATTCATGAGTTTTCAATTACATGTTGTCCTGAGTAGCATGATGGAATCTCTCATTGTCCCTCCCACTCAGGAGGTGAATCATCTCTTTTTCCAGCATATCCATGCTGTATACGCTGCCCACCATGTAGGCATCGATATTATCTGCTCCTGACAGCAAATCATTCAAATTGTCATGGCTCAATGACCCAGGATCACCCTAAGCAGATGATCCTCCTTCTGACACATCATCAGAATGTCAAGAGTAGCCTAATGCTACATCACAACGCTTAACATCATTCACCTCACTTCATCTTGTCATGTAGGCATTTTATCATCTGATATTATCACCAGAAGGGTGAATATAGAACAATAGGATATTTTGTAGATTACATTTGTATAACTTTTATTACAGTATATTGTTATAATTGTTCTATTTTATCATTAGTTGTTGTTGTTAATCTCTTACTGCGCCTGATCTATAAATTAAACTTTATCGTAGGTACGTATGTGTATAAAAAAACATAGTACATATGGGGTTTGGTAGTATCTGAGTTTTTGGGATCCACTCAGGGTCTGTATACTAAATAAATAATAGCTTTACTGTCTTTTTCCATTTCTCTGTACATTTAAAACAAACAGTAAGAGAGTTGTAATTTTTCATTTGTTTGTCTTTTTCAGAGATGGGGATCTCTGTCACCCAGGCTGGAGTGCAGTGGTGCAATCATAGTGCAATCATAGCTCACTGCAGCCTCCAACCCCTTGGGCTCAAGTGATCCTCCCACCTCAGCCTCCCAGATAGCTGGGACTACAGCCACCACACCTGGCTGAGTTGTAATGTTTTGACAAAAAAATTTAAAGGCCACAGAACAATAATAATCATTCCTTTGATTATTAAGATCACCGTGCACAGTTCATCTTGCACTCTCATTTTTATGGTTCTGCAATGCCTGCATTCCCTGCATTCAGGACAAAGTGCAAGTTAAATACTTGGAAATGAAAAATAGAATGTCCTTACCATAGCCATGATCTGAAGAAAATGAAGAAGCATAGACTGGAGATGATAAGCTGTAGACATTAGCCTCCCGCTTGGATCAATCCAAAATCTGTATCGATATCATAGCTTGTGTTTCCAGGTGACTTCTGGGCATTCCACCAGCACTTTGTATGCAATTAATCCAAAACTGAACTTCATCCTAACTCTGCTACGTACCAAAAAGTCCCAAGCAACTTGATTCTCTATCCTGGAGTATCAATTAGCATTAGTTTTGATGGGTAGTAACAGAGACCTGAAATAACAGTAGCTTAAACAAAGTATTTATTTTTCTATCAAAATAAAACTTCAGGATTAGTCAACCCAGGGCTAGTATGATGACTCACTAATTATCAGGCATCCAGACATTTTCTAGTCTTTGTTCTATAATCTTTAGCATGAAGCCACAAACTGGCTGCTGGTGCTCTAACCATCACATTCCAAGCAAAAGAAGAAAGGTACAGAAAAGGTGCTGTCACCCTGATATTCAACATACTTTAGAGAGCTTTCATGGATGCCCTACCCAAAGATGTCTGCTTATGTCTTATTAGACAGTCCTATCTGCATTGGAGACAGGGAAATACGGTTTTTAGCTGGGCATGTTGCTAACTTTTATACTATAATATATAGGTCAGTTACATAAGAAAATGGGTAAAATGAACGTTAGGTAAGTAGTAGTCTCTTGTCAGACATATTTAATGATTCTACCATTCACTGAGTCATCAAGCCAGATATTTAGGGATTATCTGAGATTCTTCTATCTCCCTCATTACCCATCTCCAAAGTTAGTTTATTATGCTCTCTAAGTATCTTTCACATTTGAAACTCCACTTTTATTCTTTAAAGCTCTATTGCCTAGAATAGTACATGACACTGTTTATGTTTATAAATGTTTGTGAAATTCTGATTCATTAGCTGCTTTTCACAATTGGGAAAAGCTTTCTCAGTGAACTTTATATTTGGGTCTTCAAATAATACTCAGGGAATATTCCTATCATATTATAAAGTATAATTCCCAGAGTTCTTTAAGTTACAAAGTAATTCCCTATTCTCTAATTCTGTGGAATTCAAATTATTCAACTTCAACATTATGGAACAAAGGAAAACACACTCCCTTCTCTAATATTTAATTTTTCTTAATTGTATAACTTTGTTAGTAGCTTCTGTCTCTTATAGTCTCTCCTCTAAGAGACCTCTTTGGGACATTCCTCAGCATGCCCACAAGCAAGTGAACATGCATGTGCATATGTGCATACACTCACACACACAGACACAGTGATGGCCTAAAATATCTTGTTCCTCAGCAAGTCAAAATGTCAAACATCTCAGTGGCAGGTATGAAAAACAGTAATCCTGTCCCTGCCTAGCCACCTGCTGAATATTCCATATGCCAGGTGCTAATTTTAGGAAAAAGAAAGGAAAGTTTAAAAATGTATTCTCTTCTCACTGCTCTGCAAGAGCCTCCTTTCCTTTTCTTCTCAAGCAGCTGCAGCAGAAGCTTACATGAATGCAAAATGCAAGTGGTCCTAGAAACAAGGCATAATTTAAAAGAATTCACCCGATGACTTAAACAAATAAACCTGTGGGGTTAGGCTTATTGTTCTGGAGAGAATAAATGGAGTGACTGGCCTTGGATTGATGGAATTCACTGGAATGGAGCAGGGCTGACAAATTGGGATAAAATATTTGGCCATTGTACATTGTCCTGGGACAAATGACCAACTTACTTCAAATTCATTTTCCAGCAGCTGTGAGTAGGTGGCCAGGTCTGCATCCTACCCATTGTAGACAAGTAACATTTCTTGACTTTGACAGGTTGCCCCATTTGATTAGATATTTTATAAAACAATGTACAATGCAAATCATTTGCAAAATGTTTTTGTTTCTGCAACTCCTGACATTCTGGTATAAATGAAGACCTCTGAACATGCTCAGAGAATGGGTTGTTTTGACAAGCTAGAGAATAGACTATTTGCCGGCAGTCTGTAGGCCAGAGCTTTAATAGTGGTCATATTACATATGCTATTTTATCTTTGCCTTTAAAATGTTCCTTTGTAGCTCTAAATATTTCATTTCCTCAAATAATTTATTTTAACGCAGCGGCATTAGGGTGGGCAGTGGGAGCAAATACACAAAAATAATTTAATTTCTTGTTGTATTTGAAGCCATAATTTCATTAATTTGGCTTTTTAAACTAAAATTTTATACAAAGTTGATGTCATTTCAGCACAAATATGATTCTACGTAATAAATTGGATGTGCAGAAATTCTGATATTCAAGAGTTATGAAACACGGAATCAATTAAATATACAAAGGCTGATGACTCACTTTGGAAGTATTTTAGGTCTCTTGTGCTGTGTGTTAGTAACTGTGCCCCTACACCCAACTCCCATTTCTTCTAGTTGCAGAAGCTCTTGTGACTGCTTCTCCCTATGTTTATTCACTGCTCTTTTTTATTTTTTTTTAAGTCTGTGCCTCTGTGACATTTCCTTATCTCCTGATATTTCTGTTTACTCATTCTAAAAGCTAGAAGTTTCCACAAATTGCTAGCTAATCAGTTAAGAATTATTCTTTATCCCTTTAGCATTTGTGCTAAATGTAAATGTAATGCTAGGCATTTTATATTTTAATTTGGGGGCTTATTTTGAAGAATTATTATTTTATCAGGAATTATATTTGGAACTTATTTTTTTCCTCATTCTTAAATCTGAATTTATGATTAAAGACAGAGTGTCTTTGTAAGACCCATAAAAATAATTATTTAAGATTTAAATGAGAGGAGCCTCCAATTGATCTTCAATTGACAGTCACAGTTTGCAAAGGAGAGGGAGGAGTCTATCAGCTCTCACTTTCCCACTTCACACCTTTCCCACTTACCGTTGCGAGGCCTCGGGCTGGTTATTTAACGTCTTGGAAAAAATTAAAAAATAAACATCTTGGGGCCTCAATTCTCTTATTTTGAAATGTGGATGAAAATAGTACCTACCACTAGGATGGTTATAAGGATTAAAAGAGTTAATGTGTATGAAGTGCTATGAACCATACCTGGTAATGGTTCAAAAAATATTAGCTATTGTTATTTTTTAATTACGTTTGTATAGATACATTTTCCTATCCTTTCTACTTTTCTTTCTCCTTCCCCCATCCCCCTGTGAGAAACAAATCACTTCAAAGCATGCTAGGAGATTATGAGGTGTGATCTGAGGCTGTGGTCAAAGTCTAATCCTTTTGTTTTTGGAAACAGGGTCTTGCTCTGTCTCCCAGGCTGGAGTGCAGTGGCCCAATCATAGCTCACTGCAGCCTTGAACGCCTGGCTCAAGTGATCCTCCTGCCTCAGCTTCCAGAGTAGCTGGGACTATGGGCGGGCACCATCACACCCAGCGAATTTTTTTAAAATTATTTTTTATAGAGACAGGATCTCACTATGTTGCTGAGGCTGGTCTCAAACTCCTGGCTTCAAGTGGTCTCCTGACTTGGCCTCCCAAAGTGCCGAGATTATAGGTGTGAGCCATCGTGCCTGACCTGTAATCCTTTTTATAAACCAAAAATGTTTAAATCCCAAAGAATGGAAGTCCATCAAGACTGCCATAATGTACAATTCCAGGCGTTTCCACCCACCTTGTAGTCAGAGTGACTGCTATTCCTGAAATTGTGCAGGTGACGGTCCACTCAGCTGTATGTGGTAGCTCTGAAGCCCACCATTCAATTACTTTGATTTTTTTTTCTCATTCTTCATTCCAGTCAATGATGGACTGCATGTAGGACAATGGTCCCATAAGATGATAATACTGTATTTTTACTGTACCTTTTCTATGTTTAGATACACAAATACTTACCACTGTATTATTAATACAGTTGTCTACAGTATTCAGTATAGTAACATGTTGTATAGGTTTGTAGCCTAGGAGTAATAGGCTATACTATATAACCTACATGTGTAGTAGGCTATACCTTCTAGGTTTGTGTAAGTACATTCTATAATGTTTGCACAACAATGAAGTCATCTAACGAGGCATTTCTCAGAACGTGCCCCTTCGTTAAGTGATGCATCATTGTATATGTAGGCATATACATTCACTAGATGACATACACTCATTAAATCTTTACACATTGTTTCCCTTGTACATGTCTTTTTGTCCTTTAAGGGTGTTGACATTCAACTGGGAGTTTTGTTTGTGTGAATAAAAGTTTATATTCACACCTACATGAAGTATTAATATTAACTGTTATAGAAAAATGTAAGAAATTAAAAAATTACATTTACCAGGATTGAAAATGCTCATAATTTATAAACAGGATTGCTTTTTCTTACTTTTATGAGATGATTACAACTGGACCAAAGCAAAGGATTTGAATAGAACCAAAACATTTGATTAACTGACCCCCTAAGTGATAGGGGCCCAATAGTAGATTTCCTGTCACTAAAATGAAAGGCATAGTCAAGCAGGGATTAGGGTGACTGACCAAATCTTTCAGTTATGTCTACATCCTCTTTCTTTCATGTGTTGGTAGACACTGCCAGTGATTTGAATCAATATAACATTTTTTTATTATTGTAAATGAAATGCTTCATTTAGTTAGTTCTTTGGTTAACATGAGGAAAGATTGTTCTCTGATGAACTACTTCAAGATATATCCTTTGAATTGTAAATACTGTGACAGTTTTATTTCAATACAATTTATGACCAGTAATAGAACTACATACAGGTGGTACTGTATTTCTATGAGTTCCTCACCGCCATTTAAGCAACACAGATGTTTCCTTTATTCATAATGAGTTAATCCCACTGCCATTCATGCACAAGGAAGAAGGAGAAGGCGCCCAAAGGTCTATATAGCTAGAGGGAGTAGAAGAAGCAAAAAGCCTAGCTAATCTACAAATTTGATAATTCACTCTTGAATAATTGAAAGTTTGATGAATTTGCATTAGAGACGTGTGAATCAGGAACACTAAAGTTCAACACATTCTGTGCTAAAATTAAAACAGCACTCAGATGGACTGAGCCATGATTTATGATGTGCTTTTTTTTCAATCTTTGTCATAGAATTTCCCTTCTTGCAGAGGAATTGCAATAGAAAATAAATTAAGACTGCAACTTTACCTCGAGGTGAATATTCTGCATGCAATGATCCCTTGCTTCTCAAAGTTACCGTTCAGTTCACTTCCACTGTCATCTATCGAGCATCTTACTATTTCTGGGGATTCAGAGGATTATAAAACATGGTTCCTGTTCTTAAGTAGTTTTTTCTCAATTCAAGGGATTGAAAAAAAAGTCAAGGGATCAAGGTACTGGGTTGTGGAGGCACAGAGTAGGATGTGAAAAGCGTGTAGCAGAGACATTTGGATCTTATTCTTTATAGCAGTTCTTTTCATAATCACTGGCAAATTGTTCTCCTGACCAGATTGCCTTCCCATATCTTTGCCAACTCTTAGTATTGCTAACCTATCTTGTTTTGGTTTATAATAAAATATTCATCCAATACATATGTGTGGGTAAAACTCTTATGTATAAGTAACTTCTTGGGTGCTGTCAGTGATACAAAGTATTTGTCTTATAGCAGCTCACGATCTATTGGTTGAAAATACAGTCACATAAACTAATCCCAAAACAAGTCAAATGATGGTTACTGTAACTATAGAATTATAACTAGCATACAATAGGAACACTGTGAAGTCAGTGTTTAGTGTGAATAATCAAGTTCTTGCCCAAATTCACCACCGGTAAGTAGCGAAGCTGGGATTTGAGACCAGCTCTTTCCGTCTCCAACACCAGCATTCATCTCACTTTAAAATTGCCATACTAAATTATATCATAAATATCAGGATTTATCACAGAAGTGTGCAACATTAGAGTTGTGTTCAGCCTTTCATGTGGAACTTCTACTGATTATTATAATTTTGATCCACTGAGTGTTCTTTTGGGGCTTTTCCATACTCTGATTTGCCCACCACTGGAGAAAAACTTATTGATTGTTTAGAATGCAGTGGAAAGAACATGAATACTGAAGTATATTGCTGGTTACTTAGGGTATTCAGTTTTCTCATCTGTAGAAACTTTGCAGTGTTGTGGTAGAGAGTAAATGAAATAACTAATGCAAGGTCCATAGCATAGCATTTGTCACTAAGTGGCCACTCCAGAAAGGGAAGTGTCTTCCCTTGAGAGAAAATACACCTTCAAGTAAATCTGAGACAATGTATTAGAGCTAACAAGGATTGAAGAAGTATCTTGTTTACCTCTGTTATTGCCTAGAATTAAGCATGGAAATCCAGTGCATTGATATTCTGTTCTCAAGGTTGTATAGACAGATACAAGCAGAATACGTTTTGTTTCAGTTTCTGTTTCTAGAGAAGGGACACCCCACTCCCAAAAGCATATTGAAGAACTGGCCTGGATTTGGGGGACTGTTGTCAACCTTTTATAGTTTAAATAATAAGATTGTGAGAAAATAATTTGTATTTCTTTAATTATTAATGATGTTGAACTTTTTATAGGTTTATTGGCCATTTATGTTTTTTTCCGTGATATGCTTATTAATGCTTTTTATCTTTTAGTTATTAATTTGAAGTAACTCTTGATAGATTATAAAATTAAATCTTTTGTTGGTATTCTTATAGATATAGCTCTCTTCAGAAGATTTTTTGCATATCTTTTAGTTTGTTTAGGTTTTTTCTATATGCAAGTTCTAAATTTTTATATAGCCCAACCTACCAAATCAGACATGCCTTGTGAAACTTTCTATGAATTCAAGACTTTACTTTTTTTCTCCCATATCCTAGCAGCATTTGTTGAAGACAATATCCTTTCTTCTCAGAATTCCCTTTGTAAAAAATCAATTATCCATATATGTATTCATGGTTCTATTTCTGGACTCTACTCTGTTCCAATGACTTCTTTGTCAATCTTTACACTAATACCACATTGTATTGATTACTGTAGCTTTATAATAAGTGTTGAAATCAGGTAGCATCAGCTCTCCAATTTTTTTCTTTCAAAATTGTTTTGGCTACTGTAGGTCCTTTGCATTTCCATATGAACGTTGTAACTAGCCTGCCAAATTCTACAAAAAGGCTACTGGAATTGTATTAAATCTACAGTTCAAATTGGGAAGAATTGCTATCTTAACCATATTGAGCCTTCCAAAGGCTAAGTCTTCATTTATTCAGATTTTCTTTAATTAGACTCGGTGATGTTTTACAATTTCTAGTATACAGGATTCTCCTGTTGTTGTCAGATTTATCCCTAAATATTTTATATTTTTATGTTATTGTAAATGATATTATCTTAGTATTTGTGATTTTCACTTGTTCATTGCTAGTAAATAGAAGTGCAATTGATTTTTTATATATATTAATCTTGTATCCTACAAGCTTGCTAAACTAATTGTGGGTTCTAGTAGCTTTTTTGGTAGATTCTTTAGGATACTCTGTGTAGATGATCATGTTGTCTGCAAATAATAAAAGTTTTACTTCTTTCCAATCTGGATGCCTTTAATTTCTTTTTCTTGCTTTATTTCACTGGCTAACACATCCAGTTAAACATTTAATAGAAGTGGTGAGAACAGACATCTTTGCCTTTTTTCAATGTTAGGGGAAAGTTTTCCGTTTTTACCTTTAAGTAGGATGCTAGGTATACAGGTTTTATAGATGCTTATTAGATGCATATAGATGTTTATAGATGCTTATAGATGTTTATTAGTTTGAAGATGTCTCCATTTGTTCCTAGTTTGCTGAGAGTTTTTATCAGGAATGGATGTTGAATTTTGTCAAAGGCTTTTCTGTGTGTGTCTATTGAGATGATCATATGGTTTTCTTTTTAAGTTTGTGTTAACATGGTAAATTATATCAATTTATTTTTTAATATAAAACAACTTTGAATTCCTGGGATAAACCCAAGTCAGTCCTGATGTTTGATCTTTTTAAAGTACTGTTTGATTTGATTTGCTAAATTCTGTTTAGCATTTTATATCTATGTTCATGAGGGATATTGATTTGTAGATTTCTTTTTTCATCATGTGTATGATTCTGGTATTAGGGCTCATAGAATGAGTTGAAAAGAATTTCATCTTCTTCAATTTTTTTAAGAAGAATTTGTGTAGAACTAGATTTCCTCCTTAAATGGTTCGTGGTATTCACCAGTAAAGCCATCTAGATCTGAAGTTTTCTTTGTGGGAAGGTTTTTTTTTACGAAAAATTCAATTTCTTTAATAGATATACATATTTTTAGGTTATCCATTTCTTCTTGAATGGGCTTTAGTAGTTTGTGTCTTTCATGGGTCTGTCCATTTTGTCTAGATTGTTGAATTTATTGGCTTATAGTTGTCCATAATATTCCTTTACTATCCTTTTAATAGTTGTAGAATCTATATTGATATCTCTCTTATTCCTGATATTGATAATTTGTGCCCTCACTCTTTTTTCCTGATCAGTTTAGTTAGAGATTTATCAATTTTGTTAATCTTTTCAAAGTACCTGCTTTTAGTTTCGTTGATTTTGTCTATGGTTTTTCTGTTTTTGCTTTTTAAAAATTTCTTTGATTTCTGCACTGATCTTTGTTATTTCCCTTCTTTTGCTTATCTCAGGTTTAATTTACTTTTTTTTGTTAGTTTCTTAAAGTAAAAGCTAAGGTCATTGGTGTGAGATCTTTTTTCTTTTGTAATATGGGCTTTAGTGCTATAAATTTCTCCTTTAGTGCTACTTCAGTAAATCTCACAAAGTTTTAGATGTTTGTTTTCACTTTCATTCAGTGCAAAATAATTTCTAATTTCTCTTTAGATTATTGATTTGATCTATGGGTTATTCATAATATGTTATTTAGTGCCCAAACATTTGGGGGTTTTCCAGAGATCTATCTTTCTTTCTTTCCTTCCTTCCTTCCTTCCTTCCTTCCTTCCTTCCTTCCTTCCTTCCTTCCTTCCTTCCTTCCTTCCTTCCTTCCTTTTCCTTCTTTCTTGACAGAGTCTTGTTCTGTTGCCCCAGGTAGAGTGCAGTGGCATCATCATACCTCACTGCAGCCTCCAACTTCTGGGCTTAAGTGATCCTCCTGCCTCAGCCTCTTGGCTGAGACCTGTAGACCTCACCAAGAGGCCCAGCTAATTTTTCTATTTTTAGTAAAGATGGGATCTTGCTCTTGCTCAGACTGGTCTGGAACTCCTGACCTCGGCCACCCAGAGTGCTAGGATTATAGGCATGAGCTACTGCCCTCAGTGACCTTTCTATTATTGATTTCTAATTTAATTTCTCCATAGTCCAGGAACATATTTTATATGACTTGAATCCTATTATGTTTATTGTGACTTGTTTTATGACACAGAATATTGTTTATCTTGGCAAAATATTCCATGTGCACTTGAAAAGAATGTGTGTTCTTCCGTGGTTGAGTGAACACATCTATACATGTCAGTTATGTCACCTTGGTTGATATTGTTTGTAAAAGCTACTGTATGATTATTTTCTGCTGACTTGAGAAAGGGTTACTGAAATCTTTTACTAGAATTGTGAATTTTCTATTTCTCCTTGTAGTTCTATTAATTTTTGTTTCGTGTATTTTGAAGCTGTAGTATTAGGTGAATAATGTTTTTAGATTGTCATATCCTCTTATTAACTGACCCCTTTATCATTATGAAATGACCTTTTAAACTTTCTGGTAACATTCTTTGCTCTGAATTCTACTTTGTTGGTTATTAATATAGCCATTTATTCTTTCTTGTATTAACATAATATATTTTTCCATTTTAAACTTTTAACCCATTGGTGTTTCATATTTAAAGTATATTTCTCCTAGCGAGCATATTATTTTCTTGCTTTTTTATCCATATGATAATTTCTGCCTTTTAATTGGGTGTGTTTAAACCATTTACATTTTTCTTATTATTTATTTTTGATTGACAAATGAAAATTGTATATATTCATGGTGTACAACAGGATGTTTTGAAATATATGCACATTGTGGAATGGATAAATTGAATTTCGTTTGGTAAGAAGACTCAAAATCTATTTTCTTAGCTATTTTCATGTGTACACTATATTGTTATTAAATACAGTCATCATGTTGTACAATAGCTCTCTTGAAACTATTTCTCCTAACTGAAATTTTGTATCCTTTCACCAATATTTTCCCAAACCCAATTCTCACCCTCTACCTCACCCTCTACCCAACATTCTACTCTCTGCTTCTATGCATTCAACTTTTTTAGATCCTACATATTACCGAGATCATGCAGTATTTGTCTTTCTGTGTCTGGCTTATTTCACTTAACATAATGTCCTCGAAGGTCATCTATGTTGTTGCAAATGACAGGATTTCCTCCCTTTTTAAGGCTGAATAGTATTCAATTATGCATATATTCCACATTTTCTTTATCCATTTATTCATTGAAGGACATTGATTCCGTATCTTTGCTATTTATTGTGAATGGTGCTGCAATGAACATGAGGGTGCAAATATTCTTTGACATACTGATTTCATTTCCTTTGGATATATACCCAGAAGTGGAATTGCTGGATCATGTGATAGTTCTATTTTTAACTTTTTTAGAAATCTCCATACTGTTTTCCATACTGGTTGTACTAATTCATATTCTCAACAGGGTATAAGGGTTCCCTTTTCTCCACATTCTTGCCAAGACTTGTTATCTTTTCTATTTTTTGATAATAGCCATTCTAACAGGTGTGAGGTGATATCTCACTGTGGTATTGATTTGCATTTCCCTGATGACTGGTGGGTTGAACATTTTTTCATATACCTGTTGGCCATTTGTATGTCTTCTTTTCAGAAATGTTTATTTAGGTCATTTGCCTAATTTGTAATTAGTTTATTTGATTTCTTGCTATTGAGATGTTTAAATTCCTTATATATTTTGGATATTAACCCCTCATTAGTGGTTGCAAATATTTTTTCCCATAATGTCAGTTGTCTCTTCACTCTGTTGATTGTTTCTTTTGCTGAGTGGAAGTTTTTTTGTTTCATGTAATCCCATTTGTCTATTTTTACTTTAGTTGCCCATGTTTTGGGGTCATATTCAAAAAAATTATTACCCAGACCAATGTCATGGAACTTTCCCCATATATTTTCTTCTAGTAGTTTTACAGTTTCAGAAGACCATTTACATTTAATGTTATTGTTAGTTCTATGTTTTGTTAATGGTTGCTGTAGGGTTTATAGAACAGTATATGTTTTTGCTTCCTTCAAGTGACGTTATATCACCTCATGTATAATATAGAGCCTTATAATGTTAGTGTTGTTGCCACACTTTTACATATATTATAAACTCTGCAATATATTATTATTTTTATTTAAATGATTATCTTTTACAGATATTTAAATTAAAAATTCTTATGTATTTATCCAGAAAGTTACGATTTCCATTGCTCTGCATTCCTGTGTGTAGATCCATACTTCCATCTTATATTATATTTCTTTTGCCTAAAAAACTTCCTTTAATATTGTAGTGTAGATCTGCTTATGAGGAATGTTTCAGCTTTTGTATGTTGAGAAGTCTTTATTTCACCTTTTTATGGTGAAAGATATTTTTGTTAGGTATAGAATTCTAGGTTGACAGTTATTTTTTTTCAGTACTTTAACGAAGCTGCTTCAATCTTCAATACTTTAAGGTTATCTTTTCTATTGCTTTGTGTCTGATAAGAAACCTGCTGTTACTCTTGTCTATGTTCCTTTCTATATAATATGTCTATTTCTCCTCTGGTTACTTTTTTACATTTTCTCTTTACTGCTGGTTTGAGTAATTTGATTATGATGTGATTTGGTGTAGTTTTTCTTATGTTTCATATGCTTGGAAATGGTTAAACTTCTTGAATATGTGGGCTTATAATTTTCATCAAATTTGAAAAATTTTAGGCTTTCGTTTTTTCAAATTTTTTTGTCTTTTTCCTCTCTTTTGAGAATGCTAACTACACATATATTAGACCCTAGAAATTATCTTGTGCATAATTTATGCTTTGCTCATTTTAAAAATTATTTCTTCTCTTTGTTTCATTATGCTATTTCTATTGCTATGCATTCAAGTTCACTAATCTTTTCTTCTACAATGTCAAATCTGCTGTTATATCATCCAGTGTATTTTTACATTTCATCCATTGTAGTTTTCATCTCTAAAAGTTTTAGTTGTATCTTTTTCATATCTTCCATGCCTTCACTTAACTTTTTGAACATGTGGCATACTATTATAATAGTTGTTTTAATGTCTACTACTAATTCTTTCATCTCTATCAATTCTGAGCTGGTTTCAGTTGATTGAATTTGTTCCTGCCATGGGTCATTTTTTTCCCTGCTGTTTTGCATTTATAGCCATTTTTTATTGGATTCTGGACATTGTGATTTTACCTTGTCGGATGCTACATATTTTTATGTTCCTATAGGTGTTCTTCAGTTTTGTATTGGGACATAGTTAAGTTATTATGAAATAGTTTGATTTTTTTCTAGTCTTGTTTTTAATGTTTGTTAGGCAGACTGAAGCAGTGCTCAACCCACAGCTAATTATTTCTCACTTCAGAGGCATGACCCATCTGTGTATGCTACCAAATGCCTTGTGATTCATTAGGTTTTCAGTATGGCTTACGAGATGGTGCATATGTACTCTTGTGTCTGTCTTCCTCTACTCAGCATTCCATCTGTAAGATTTATCCATGTTGTTTTAAATATCAGTAGTTTATTTACTTATTGATATTTAGCATTTCAATGCACAAATAAACTAAATTTATTTACCAATTTTATTATTGACAGAATTTAGGTTGTTTTGGATTATTATGGTTAAAATTGCTATGGATGTTCATGTATAGAATGGTTTGATGGGTGTTATGACAGGGGTATTTACTAGATGCTTTGAGGTCACGGATGGATGTTTCTGGGGAAGGTGAAGCTAGAGCTGAGTTTTTAGGGGAGTAAGGGATGAGTAGATAGATGAAAAAGCAAAGGAAAGGTTTCTAGACAGAGGGAATAGTCATAAAAGAAAAGGAAGAGAATCAGCAAGAAATTATAGGGAAGGAGGCAGAGAAAGGGACTAAAGTGGTAGGTAGATACTGCCATGACAAATTAAAGGGTCCAAACTTCATCCCAAAGAATTTTAAGCACATAGTCACATGATCAAATTTTCTTTTTAGAAAGTATCTCTGATCACAGTGTGGAGAATGATTTGGAGAAGGGTGAGACTGAAGACTGGGAGACCTGTTAGGAGGTTATTGCAGTAACTCAGTTAGAAGTGATGAGGTCTATAATAAGGCAATGACTGCAGAAACAGTGAAGGGAGGAAAGGTTTGAGAAATCTTAAAGAGATAGACTCCTGGGGAGAGGGAGCAAAGAATTGAAGGGAATTCAAAGGTGTCTGAATGAATTATTTGATATGGTTGGCCAGTCACAAAATTTTGAACAAGAAAAGGAGCAAATTTCAAGGAAATTTGATTAATTGAATTGGAAATGTAAGAAGTGAAGGTATTTTTGAAGAGAGTTATGATGAGGGGCTTGCCAGACCAGATAGCAAAATATTATATTATAAAGCTACAACAATGGAGCAGGGGGGTGTAAAAAAATAAAATAAAACAGAAAATAAAAATAAAGCTACAACAATTAAGTCACCATGGTATTCTACCATAAAAAGATAGATTTGAATTTTAAATTTGTGTATGGTAAAGATACCACAAACAATTTTAGAGAACAAAGAATAAATTGAGAAGAAAATATTTCAAAATATATAGTAGACAAATGTTAACTGTAGTATATCAATAATTCCTTGAGATAAATAAGAAAGGACAAAAAAACCTAATAGGAAAATAGGTAAGGGACAATTTACAGATGAAATACAATTTACAGATGAAATACTAAAGGCCAATAACTATAATAAAATATTCAACTACTGCCTAAGTGATTATATCTTAAATTCAAATAATGAGAAAAAATTTTTATAACTCAGAGTAGCAAAAGGTAAAAATATTCATGATATCAAATGCTGGCTTGAGAAAAGGGAAACATATTGAAAAGAGTATAAATTGGTGCAATCTTTTGGAAAGCAATTTGGCACATACCTTTTGACCTTGAATCTGTTATGGAAAATATGTGAAATATTTGCACAGAAATTTGTACAGAACTATTTGCACTACAAAACAAAGATACACTTCCAAGGATATTCATTTAAGTGCTTATAATAGTAAAAATTTATGATAATTTAAGGAAAGATTTGATAAATTATGCTACATCCATATAGTATATCACTTCACATATTTTAAAAATGAAGCAGATCTATATATTAATACAAAGAATAGAAAGATATTTATAGTATGCCATTGGGTGAAAAAGGTCAAGTTCTAGAAAATAATGTAAGATATGATGCCATTTTTATAAACAAACATTTGTTAAATGCAATGTATGCCAGAAACTAGGCCATTAACTAGGGATCTAGAAAAGAATAAGATAGACAAAGTCCCTGCAATTGTGGAGTTAAAAAATTGTTAACAGTGATTACTCCTGGGAAATGAGAATTGTGGCAGTGGGAGGTGGAAAGGATGTTTACTTTTTACTCTATTCACATATTTGGACATTACATTTTGTCAGTAAGCAACTTTTGCCTTTTTTTTTTTTTTTTTTTTTGTTTTTTTTTGAGACAGAGTCTCACTCTGTTGCCTGGGCTAGAGTGCTGTGGTGTTAGCCTAGCTCACAGCAACCTCAAACTCCTGGGCTCAGGCGATCCTCCTGCCTCAGCCTCCCAAGTAGCTGGGACTACAGGTATGCACCACCATGCCTGGCTAATTTTTTCTAGTTTTAAAGTTGTTTGTCTAATTTCTTTCTATTTTTTTAGTAGAGACGGGGGGGCGGGTCTCGCTCTTGCTCAGGCTAGTCTTAAACTCCTGACCTTGAGCGATCCACCCGCCTAGGCCTCCCAGAGTGTTAGGATTACAGACATGAGCCACCATGCCCAGCCTGCATTTTTTTTTTTTTTTTTTGAGACAGAGTCTTGCTCTGTCACCCCTGATAGATAGAGTGCAGTGGCATCATCATAGCCCATTGCACTCTCAAACTCTTGGGCTCAAGTGATCCTCCTGCCTCAGCCTCCCAGGTTGCTGGGAATACAGGCACCCACCACAATGCCTGGCTAATTTTTCCATTTTTAGTAGAGAGGGGTGTTTCGGTCTTGCTCAGGCTGGTGTCAAATTCTTAAGCTCAAGCAATCCTCCCACCTCAGCCTCCCATAGTGTTAGGATTACAGGCACACACCCACCTTAACTTTTGCTTTTGCAATTTTAAAACTAAGGCTTTTGGTTTTGTAATTTGAAAACTAAGTTAGTTATACACTTTTTACTTTATATTTTCAAATATTTAAAACAGTTGTAAAGCTAATTAACTTTCTTGAGAGTGTGAAGAAATGATTGCTCTTATACTCTGTTGGCAAGAGCTTTCATTTGCATAAACATTTTGGATTATAATTTGGTAATACATATATTTTAAAACTTTAAAAATTTGCTTTGATGCAAAAATTCTACTTCTAGGAATTTATCTTGGGGAAAATGAAAAAGTGTGAAAAAGTTACAAATATGTTCATTGCAGCTTTCTTTACAATAATGTAAAATTAGCAAAATTTAAATATCCTTTAACATAAAATTGCTTAATTAAATCATGGTACATACATAAAATTTAAAATTACTGTTGGCATCACATTGGTTGTCACCCTAACAGTTATTTTCTTCTTCTCCATTGCTAACAGAATTGCCATTTTTAAAGATATTGAGTGGTAATATGATCAAGGTGGGTGCAGTCCAGGCAAGTGAATTGTTATTAACAATAGTAATCTACCTACATATTTGGTTTAGGGGCCAACAGATGACTTATTTCTGGCCAGCAAGACATCCAACTAGTTCTTCCTGGAGCTTTTGGGAAGCTTCTGGTAAAAATAGAGAGATGTATGAGGAGAAAACTCTTCTTATTTTCACCTATCTTTGGATATTTTGTGTAAAGGTGTAAGAATATGATGCTTGGAGCTATGGAGCCATCTGTGGATCTGATGAAAAGCCATGAGGGTCACAGAGAAATTAACCAAAGCCTTGCATTGTTCAGTGGTTATGCCCAGCTTTAAAACTATCTAATGCCAGACTTTTTAATTGTTTATGTTTCTTTTAGTTGGGCAGCACCATTATTTACAAAGGAAATCACTCTGATAAAGCACGATAGATGTGGAAAGTGTTCCAACTCTGGATTTAGATAGCGTGGGTTGAAATCTTGGGTAGCTCTTACTAGTGCTACTCACTATTCAACCATGGACTATTTGCTTACATTTTCAAAGCCTTAGTTTTCTCATCTGTAAAATAGAGAGAATATAGCTTCTAACTTATAAAGTTTTAATGTGAGGATTAAATATAAATAAAGAGTTTAACAGAGTGCCTTTAGTAGTTCAGTGAGTATTAGCTATTGTTAATAGAGTAACAATACTAATCTATACTGATACGAGAGAGTGTACATATTATATTAAGTGATAAAAGCACTATTCTATAGAGTAGTAGCCATTTTATAAAAATAAACATATATTCCTAGAAAAAGTCTGGAAATATAGACCAATTGAAATATTAATAATAATAATGATTATCTTTGGGTATTATAATTACTGATCATTTAATTCTGTTCTTTATATTTTTCTAAATGTTCTAGGATTTTTAAAGTAAGCATACATTCTTTTCACTTATTTTTTAAAGCTAGCTAAATTTAGTGGGGAGTGGGAAGAGGCAGAAAGAATGGAAAAAGCTGTAAAGAATATCCAGAAGGAATGAGAAATAAGGGATGAATACTGTTGCAGAAACAGAGGGAGGAACTGATTTCCAGAGGGGAGTGGTCAGAATTATCGAATGCTTCTGAGGAGTGGCAAGTCAGATAAAGGCTGGAAAGCATTGGCTGAATTTCACATTATGGAGGCCAGTGGTCACCTTAGGGAGAGCTGTGCCAACCAAGAAGTCAGAGTGCAGTGGAAATGCACTCTGCGTAAATGCCAAATCAAGAATTGGGTTGAAGAGTGAATAAGTGGAGAAGGTGAACGTTTACTAATCTTTCAACAAGCTGGGCTGTGAAGAAGAGAAATAGGGTAGTGTTTTGGGAAAACGTCAGCAGAGAAAAAGAGATTTAAGCTACAGAATGGAAGAGAGAGTAGCTAGGGCAATGGCCCCAAAGAGGCAGACGAAAATGGTATCTAATTGTATTTGTGTGGGAAAAATTCTTCCAGTGAGAATTTTAACCACTTCACCCAGTGACAAGTTTTTTTCATTCTCTTGATGGTGTATTTTGATGAACACAATTTTATAATTTTAATGTAATAAAAAATCTTTTCCATTATTGTCAGTGATTTTATGTCTTGTTGTAGAAGTACTTTCTTATCCCAAGATCATAAAGATGCTCTCCTATATTATCTTCTAAAAATGTTTAACACTTGCATTTAAGTCCATAGTCCATCTGCTATTGATTTTTGTGTATGGCATACAATTTCATTTTAAAAATGGGGATAGTCAATTAGCTCAGCCTCATTATGTTTATCCATTGGTATTTGGTGGCACCTCTGTCATGTATAATAGTGAGCTTTGAGAGCTGTTAGCATCTCTCCTCAACTCTGCATTCAGTGAAGTCACATTGGTAGCTTGAAATCAGCCAAGTCTCTAGTATTTACACCATGGAAATCAGCAAACAACTATAAACCGAGGTTGTTTTGGCTGGGGAGCTGGCTTGTTTATGATGAATAGCTTTTTGCATTTTAGTTATGATTGTTGCATCTGTGTTCATGAGTGAGATTGAGTTAATCTTTCTATGTGCTATGATATATATTCCTCATTCTTTTGCATGGGGATAGCCAGTTGTCCCAGTACTATTTATTACAGGTACTGTTCCCCCTTGAATGGGCTTGGCATCTTTGTTGAAAATTGGCCATAGATGTGTGGATTTTTTTTATGGACTCTCAATTTTATTCCGTTGACCTACAGGTTTATCTTTATGCCAGTATCATGCTGTCTTGATTACTGTAGCTTTGTAGTAAATTTTTAACCAGCAAGTGTGAGACTACCACCTTTGTTCTTCTTTTTCAAGATTGTTTTGGTTATTCAGGGCCCCATGTAGCTCTATATGAATTTGAGGATTATCTTTTCCATTTTTGTAAAAAGGCCATTGGGATTTTGACAGGAATTGCAGTAAGTCTGTCTTTGGGTAGTATTGCCATCTTAGTAGTCTTCCAATCCATGAATACAAGGTGCCTTTCCATTTATTTAGCTCCTCTTTAATTTCTTTCAGCAATGTTTTATAGTTTCCAGTGTACGTGTTTTTTTTACCTCCTTGGTTAAATTTATTTTGAGGTATTTTTGTCTTTTGAAGGTTATTGTAAGTGGAATTGTTTTCTTAATTTCTTTTTGAGATTTCCCTTTTTTTTTTTTTTTTAGGGCAGAGTCTCACTCTTGTTGCCCAGGCTAGAGTGCAGTGGCATCATCATAGCTCATTGCAATCTCAAACTCCTGGGGTCAAGTGAGCCTCCTGCCCCAGCCTCCTTAGTAGCAGGGACTACAGGTACATACCACCATGCCTGGCTAATTTTTCTTTTTCTTTCTTTCTTTCTTTCTTTCTTTCTTTGTTTCTTTCTTTCCTTCTTTCCTCCTTTTTTTTTGTTTTTTTTTTTTTTGTAGAGCCAAGGTCTTGCTATGTTACTCAGGCTGGTTTTGAACTCCTGGCCTGAAGTGATCCTCCTGCCTTAGCCTCCCAAAGTGCTAGGATTACAGGCATGAGCCACTGCACCTGGCCTGTTGTATCATTTTTAAAAGCACATTCTGACAATCTCTCTGATTTTTGATTTGAAAATTTAATCTATTTATATAAAGCAATAATAAGAAAGGACTGCTTATGCAATTTTGTTCTTTGTATTCTGTATGTTTTACACCTTTTTTGTTCTACATTTTCTCCATTACTACCTTCTTTTGTATTTCATTGATTTTTTTTTTTGTAGTGTACCATTTGAAACCCTTCTCATTTTCTTTTTTGTATGTTTTTAAGATTTTTTTCAAGTGGTTACTCTGGAGGTTACCATCAACACCATAAATTTATAACAACCTAGTTTGAATTGATACTAACTTAGTTTCAATAGCATGCAAAATCTCTGCTCCTATACAGCTCTGCCCTGTGCTTTATGCTGTTATTGTCACAAATTATATACATTGAGTGCCCATTTGACAAAAAGACGTAATAATTTTTATGCACTTATTTTAAAAATCATATATGAAATAAAAAAGAGGAGTTATAAACTACTAATAAAAATACAATAATACTGAATCTTATATTAACTTATATTTACTTAGAAAAGACAAACAATTCTTTGTGAATAAGGTCTGCTTTTTATCTCTGGAACCAGGGTGCAGAGTCCCACACTGGGAAATTGGGCTATAGTCTTTAAGACTGTCACTGAGTCTGGGAGAAAGGTGGGGCAGGGCAAGTAAAAATGTTGCAAAGCTTTCCTACTTTTATTTTTTTTTTTTTGAGACAGGGTCTCACTCTGTCACCTGGGCTAGAATACAGTGGCATCATCATAGCTCACTGCAATCTCAAACTCCTGGGCTCTAGTGATCCTCTCGCCTTAGCCTCCCGAGTAGCTGGGATTATTACAGGTATGCACCACCACGCCCAACAAATTTTTCTATTTTTTGTAGAGACAGCATCTTGCTCTTGCTCAGGCTGTTCTTGAACTCCTGACCTCAAACAATCCTCCCACCTCAGCCTCCCAGAGTGCTAGGATTACAGGCATTAGCCACCATATCTGCCATATTTTTATGTTGTCTTTCTTTTTTTTTTTGAGACAGAATCTCACTCTGTTGCCCTAGTTAGAGTGCTGTGGCATCAGCCTAGCTCACAGCAACCTCACACTCCTGGGCTCAAGCAATCCTTCTGCCTCAGACTACAGGCATGCACCACCATGCCCGGCTCATTTTTTCTATATATATTTTTAGTTGGCCAATTAATATCTTTCTATTTATAGTAGAGACAGTGTCTCGCTCTTGGTCAGGCTGGTTTCGAACTCCTGACCTTGAGCGATCTGCCGGCCTCGGCCTCCCAGAGTGCTAGGTTACAGGCGTGAGCCACCGCACCCGGCCTATGTTGTCTTTCTTGATTAGTGTTCAGTTTGTTGCTGTAAAGCTTTGACTATTTTCCAGAGTTTTGATAAAGTTGAGTCTGACAATTTTGCTTAATTTATTGGTGTTTCTGTGGAGGGAGGAACCCTTAAAAGCTACCTACTCCACCATTTTAACTGGCATCACATATGTCCTTTTTAATGAACCATTTGATTGTAAATTGCAAACATAATGGTACTTCCTTGCCCTCGAACTTGAACAGTATCTCTTAGGAAAATACAAATGCACTCTGTCATCAAAGACATTTAACATTGGTACAATATTATTATATAATATACATTCTATTATTAATTTTCCTCATTTGACTCAATATAGCTTTCCCTCCATACCTGTTACAATCAAGTATCATATAAGGCACAGTTGCAAATGTGTTTTCAATTGCTTTATTTTCCTGGTGAATTGAACCTTTTGTTGAGTGAGGGTGCTGAAGCTAACTTGTGCTCATCAGAGCTACAACTCTTAAGAGCTAATGTTAAATTTTTAGAATTTTGAGTCATTGGTAGCTTGAGATTGGCCAAAGTAAGAATATTTTCACCACAGAAATTGGAAAACTCTAGGAATAAATCTTCCCTTTCTCCAAAAACCTGTTAAATATTTACCAGTTCACCATAGCGTTTTATCAATATCTAGTGATTCTTTTTGTTCCTAGTAATGTTTTTCCTTAAATATTTATTGATTGCTTTGATAGTAATATAGTAATACTTATCTTAATAGTATAGTACCATAGTTTACCCACTTTCTTCTGGATTTTATTTCCCTGATATATTGTGTTCCTGTTTTTCCACTTTCAATCTTTCTCTGCCTTTGAATAGTTTAAATAAATCTCTTTAAGGCAACATAAAGTTGGATTTTTAAAAAACTCAGTTTGACAATTTTTGGCTTTTAGCTTAGAATTTAGTCTATTTGTATAATTGTTTTTACTGATATATTTGAGTTTATCTCTGAGATCTTTGTGCTGATGATTTTCTGTTTGCCCACCCTTCTGTTCCCCATTACTCCCTATAATTCACTGATATCCTCCTCTGCCCTGGTCTGTGGCCTATGAGGATGGCCTCTACAGCATCATCTGCATTCCCTTGTCATCTGGTTTCTGGTTAGGTTCATAAATAGAACATACCCACAAGATTGGGAAGGTGTCCTTCCCTACCTGGCTGCCATCTGTCAGTAGCTGCAGTCTGTTATGACTACAGCTCCTGTTGGGAGGTGCATTTTTCTTGGCTCCAACTCTCACTGAGCTCCAGTGACAGAGTCCCCCATCTCATTCCCTTTAAGGCCTTGGGCTAGCATCGCTTTCCCACTCTTGCTAGTCTCGGTGTTCTTCACTCTCCCTTTCTGGTTCCTTTAACCCTGCCTTCACCTCATTAAATGATTCTTTCATTAAACTCTTTTCAGTGAAACACCTTGAATGTGCTGTGTGTTTCTTTTGGGACTTCACAATTGATACAGTCTTTTCTGCAGTTTTTAAAATGCCCTGCTCTTTCTTTGTTTCTTTTTTCCTCAGTTTCCCCCTTCTTTTGGCTTGCTTGAGAATTTTCCTCTCATTTTACTTTTTCCTCTCCTACTTTGAAAGTAACGTATTCTATTTCTATGTTTTTAGTGATTACCCAAAATATTTTAATAGTCATATTTTACTTAAAATATTTTAGGACACTTTGATAGACTTCCTCTTAAATTATCAACAATTTTACTCAGTTCTTCAATTCTATATTTTATTAAAGAAATTATATATTATTAATAAATATGGTTGTATACAGTATATAGTCAGTGCTTGTTTAGAGATATCAAGTATTTAACATTTTCCTTATCACCGTTCCTTTTTCATCATAGACTCTTGTTGTAGGATCACTTTTCCTCCTTCTAAAGTACGTGCTTATAAATTCCTTAGGTAAGGGTCTATTGGTAATAAATCTTACAAAGTTTTCTTTATCTGAAAGTATATTTATTTTGTCATTATTCTTCAAAGATATTTTTCACTGGGTACATAATTCTAAGTTGACATTTTTAATATTCTGGCTTCTACTTGTTGCAGTTGAGAAGCTATCACAAAATCTGCCTTCCTTTGAATATAATCTTTTTTCTCTGGCTGCTTTAAAATCTTGTGTTATCATTGGTGTGTCACAGTTTTTCAGTGATGGCCTTGGTCTAGATTTCTGTTTTATTTATTGTGTTTGCAATATGTTGGGCTTCTTGAATCCAAAGATTCATATCTTTAATTATGTTGGAAATATTAGTAGCTCTCCATTTTTTCATTCGTCTCCTTTCAGTGTTGCAAATATATATTTGTTAGACCTTCACACCCTATCTGTGTCTGTTCACCTTTATTGTATACAGTCTGTCTCTCTGACTCTGTGTTGTATTCTAGGCAATTTCTTCAGATCTAGTTTTTGTTTAATAGTTATTCTTCAGCTCTGTCTAATCTGCTGTTTAATCCAAACATTGTGGTTTTAAAATTTTTTTCAATAATTACATTTGGACAGAGAGTGGTGGCTCATACCTATAATCTCAGCACTTTGGGAGACTGAGGCAGAAGGATCTCTTGAGGCCAGGAGTTTGAGACCAGCCTGGACAACATAGCGAGACCTTATTTCTACAAAAAAAAATTAATAGTAATAAATAAAAGAATAAAAGTAAATACTGTTTAAAAAATAATAATTATGTTTTGGATTTCTAAAATTTCTTACTGGTTCTTTCACAACTCTACTCATTTTTTTTATAGATTCTTGTTCTTTGGCTATATTTTCCTTTATTAAAAAATATATTAGACATATTTATTTTATAGTCTATTCAATAATTTTTTTATATATTCAATAATTTTATATCTGAAGCTTTTGTGAGTCTGATTATGCAATTTTTTAAGGCTGAGGCTTGTTCACAATAACTTCTTCATGTCTCATCTTTTATTATGGGCTTATATGCCTTGCAATTTTATTAGTGGGTTTTTTTGAAGCCTAAATTGAAATTGAATTTCTTGAGAGATACTTGCTTCAGTTTCTGCTAAATGCCTGGGGCACTACCAACCTAGGACAAGTTTGAATAAAAATTTTTGCTTGCGTTTTTTGGGACCATTCAGATTCTGTAAATTCTGTCATCAAAGTCATTTGAGACTAGGCTTGTAGTTTTGAATTATCAAGAGTAACTTATTTTTGGCCTCCATTTATAATTCAAAACTGAACAGGAAATTTTCCTTACTATCTTCCTTGGTGGGGGGGGGTAGATTGTTTTCTACTTTACTCACTGAGGATATTGCTTTTTTGGGATTCCTTGTCTTATGCAAAATCCAATATGATAGCCTGCCTTCCTTGAGCCTACGCTCTGTCTCTTGTCTGTCATGCTCAATGCCCTTTAAGGGGCATTGTAGGCTACTAAAAACTGACAGATACACTTGCAAGAAGCTTGCTTGAGATCCTGTACCTCTGTAAATTCATGCTTCCCTTTCTGCTCTTTATTTTGGCTTCCGAGGATTTCTCTTGCATTATTGACATATCTAACATTTTTCTAAAAATTTAACTACCATTTTTAAGGTCTTTTGCACTGGGCATTTTAAAAAACATTTGAAAAGCTCAGGCTATAAAAGCAAATATAAATAGGAATACATCAAACTTAAAAGCTTCTACACAGCAAAGGAAACAATCAACCAAATGAAATGACAGCCTATGGATTGGGAAAAAATATCTGCAAACCATACATCTGATAAGGGGTTAATATCCAAAATTTATAAGGCACTCATACAACTTAATAGTAGAAAAATAACTTTATTAAACATGGGCAAAGGACTTGAATAGACATTGTTCCAAAAAAGACATACAAATGGCCAAATGGTATGTGAAAAGGTGCTCAACATCATTAATCATCAGGGAAATGCAAATCAAAACCACTATGAGATATCACTTCACACCCATTAGGATGGCTATAATCAAAATGTCGAAAGATAACAAATGTTGGCAAGGTGTGGGAAAAAAGAGAACCCTTGTACACTAATGGTGGGGTTGTAGATTGGTGCTGCCATTATGGAAAAAAGTATGAAGCTTTCTAAAGAAATTAAAAATAGAACTATCATACGACCCAGGAATCATCCTCTAGGCATATACACAAAGGAAATGAAATCATCATTTTGTAAGATAGCTGCACTACCATGTTCATTGCAGCATTATTCACAATAGCGAAGATATGTCACCAGCCTAAATGTCACTAGAGAGTTTATTTGAGATAGATACTGTGTGTTGTGTGTGTGTGTGTGTGTGTGTGTGTGTGTGTGTGTGAGAGAGAGAGAGAGAGAGAGAGAGAGAGAGAGAGAGAGAGATGGAATATTATTCAGCACTAAAAAAGAGTGAGATCTTGTCATTTGCCACAACATGTATGAACTCGGAGAATGTTATACTAAGTGAAATAAACTAGACACAGAAAGAAAAATATTGCATGATCTCACTTATATGTGGAATCTTTTAAAAAGTCAAATATATAGAAATAGAGAATAAAAGAGTGATTACCAGGACTTGGGGGAGACGGTGGGGAGGAAAGCGGGGGATGCAGGTCAGAGGATTCAAAGTGACAGATGTGTAGGTTGAACAAATCTAAAGATCTAATGTACAACATGCAGACTATTGGTAATAAAATTGTACTATATTTGGGATTTCTGCTCAATGAGATTTTAGCTTCTCTTGCCACAAAAATAACAAAAAAAGGGTTACTATGTGAGATATAAATATGTTAATTTGCTTAACTATAGTAACCATATTACTATTTATATGTATCCTATAACATCATGTTATATACCTTAAATATGTACAATAAAATTTATTAATTTTTTTTTGCTGGCTAGTCTGCCAAGAACTATAATTATGAATGCTTCTGAATAAGGATTACCTGTACCATATTTAGTTTAATCTTTCCCCTACTCTTAAGCAGTCATGTTTCAGTTTTTACATTTAAGACTAATGGTGGAATGAACATCTTTGCTTTTTTGTTTGTTAATTTATTAAGATTTAGATTATTTTCTTGAGACAGTTTCTGAGCAGGATTTCTAGGTCAAAGGGAAAATGGCTATTGATTTGAAGGAGGTTTAGGAAGTAGAATCAACAAGATTTGGATGTAGGAGGTAAGGCAGAGGAAGGAATCTAGTATGAGACTTAAGTTTTTGGCTTAGGTAACTGGGCAGATGATGACGTCATTAACTAAGATTGGGAATAGAGGTTAAGGTAGGTGTGTGCGTGGGGAGCAATAACAAGTTCAGTTTGGACATGTTGCATCTGAGGTATCATGTAGGTAGAGAAATTTTTAGTAGGCAGTTAGAAATACAGGACAGAGACTCAGGAAAGGGTTTCAAGCTACAGACACAGATCTGAGATTCACAAAGTTGGGGTCCCTAGAACCCTGAGATTTCTCAGATGTATTTTCAGGGGTCTGTGTGTTCACTGAATTGATTTTTATATTCATGCTTTCATTTCAACAATAATATGGATTATCTTGATGACTACCTTATGAGTAGAGTAGTAACTCTACCCTATTGCCAACTTACTCAGTGTCTGCCTTCATATTTATGTTTACAATCTTGCTGGTGCCAAGTATCACAGAGCCAGGCTCAATATGTAAATGATGCAATCGGGTCAAGTGAAGACGAAATGGTGTCACTGTGTGCTTGCTCATGTGAATGAAGGTTTCACAGTAGTTTGAATAGAGAAAAGTGATGAGAGAACTGAATCAGTGCATTGCACATAGCTCTATTAAATTAAAAAGAACCTATGTTATTAGCATCCAGTCCCATTTTCACATTGTTGGCAATTTAGCTTCAAGAAAATAACATAGCTATCCACATAAATTAATGCTTATTTCATTTTATGAATATTTTAGATATTTTTAGTTTTATTTGCATTCATTTTATAAAGTTTTTAGTTGTATAATTGTATAAGAACTATGAATACAAGGAATTTACATTTAGTTTTATATTCAAGTAAGTAAATGATATTATAATAAAAGTAATTTCAGTCAACATCAAAAACCTAGGAGAGATATTTTCCTTTAAATGGCATTTGTACATTATACAAATTTTTGTGTGAGGAATGAGGCATGGATTTAAATGGGACTTGTCTTTTGCAGTAGAGAATAAGAAGGAAATCATATCACGAACAGAACCCTGGAAAGCATCAGTAATTAAAGAATGAAAGGAGAGAGAGAAAAACTTAGAAGTAAATCCAATGGTAAAAGGAGAGCAAGGAAGCCAACAGAGAAGAGATTTCTCAAAAAGAAAGAATTGAAACTTGTCCTTAAAAGGCATAGATGTTGCTTGATGACTTGGGATATAGAAATTTAAAAAAAAGGTACAGATGGCCTTTACCCAAACATTTGTGGTTGAATAATAGTGTCAAGAGTTAGATTTTTGGAGTTGGAGTGAATGGGAAGTGAGAATGTGGAAACTTTCTTAAGTTTGGTGATGATGAAAAGAAAAGAAAGAATGTTCTGGAATGGGGCCTAATGTCACCATAAAGTGACATTGTTTAAACATGCTCATTGTTTGAGCATGTTTATGTGTTGATCAGAAGGAGCTGATGGAGAGAAAATCCCTGTATAGGTGAGAGAATAAGGTTTACCATTCACAGAACGAAGTTTCAGAGGCAATGTGACTCAGTGTAACCCGGATAACAAATGGCAGGATTACCTTTGAAGAGTAAGGACATTCTTCCTTTGAGATGAGATATGAGGAAGTTTAAAAGTGGAAATTGGAGTTCATGCTTGTTGGCTTTCAATTTTCTGTGAAGTAGGGACCAGAGTGATGGGGAGGTGGTATTATAAGGACCATGAAAACAGTGGTGGTGATTTGTAATAGCTATTATGGGAAAAGGGCAGGGCACTTCCCATGCTGAAATCTGGGTTCTAGTCTTGGTGCCACTGACTAGCTCTGTGCACTGGGCAAGCAACTTAGCTTGTTTGACTATTTGTAGAATTAGGAATTTGGACTCGATACTTTCTGAAGTGATTTCTAGTCTTCAAATAATTTAACTTAGAATTCAGACACTAAATCCTTTATAATAATATAATAAATAACACAACAAATGCTCTATTTTTCCATTATCAAAGTTATTTCTGGAACAAAAAACATAGGCCATCTTAGGTTATACTTAATCTGAAAGTCCATATGGAAAATTTGAAAGCTAGCCAGAATAGAAAGGGAAAAGAAATGGAAGATTTATTTTTTTCTCCTCATTTGTGAAATACACCAATCACCAAAACCAAACAACGCTCACAGAAAGATACAGGAACAAGATAAAAAAAATGGTGAAAGAAATTGTTGTCAGTGTCTTTTAGGCCTCTGGCTCCTGAGAATTTCTAACTGAATTCTAGCTATGGGTTAAGTTATTATGAAATTCCAATGAGGAATTGAGGAAAATGAGATAGCCTTAAGGAATTTCTTGTAACAGAATCCACTCCAAAGACCTAGCTGCAGTGCCTCCTTAATGAAGGAATGGCTCTGAATAAACAGAGGCTTAACAATGTCCGAAAATGTAAATTTAGTGGCTCCCCTCCCTGTGCTTTCAAGTGTTTTGTTTATAAATAAACTTTTTAGAATTTAAATTTAATTTACAATTTGAAGTATGAATCAACCAAAGTAACTTTCTGAAGGTCATATCTGGCCTCGCAAAGAGAGTTAAGACTACACTGATCAACTATAGGATACCTAAATCTTTATCTTTCCAGTGAAAAATTCTTCATGTAAAAAAGATCAAAGCAATAGTAAAGCATCTGCCTGAAATGCCAGAAAATACAGTACTATATGATTTATGGAACAGCTTAGCTTGGAACACTGGAAAGCTGCTTTAATGGAGCCTTGTGCACCTGCCGGATCCCATGGTGTCTCACTCTTGGCTAGCTGCATCTCCAGGGAGAAGGAGGAAGCCTCCAGTAGCAGGCAAAGTAGCAGCCTGCTGACTCTTGCACCATTTATCTACTTACACTCCTTCTTCTCTCACCAGAATGTGAGTTCCTGGAGGGCAGGGAAATTGTCTAATTTATATTGTTATCCCTAGAGCTTATCACAGTAACCTATGCATAACAAGTCACCAAAATGTGCTTATAGGATAAATGAATGAGGAAAATCTATGATTCAGTGCTCCAAATAATTAAATGAAATGTACATAATAATTTCCAAACATTTTAAAGGTATGGGCAATAATAGTTCTTTTCAGTTATGCTAACACAGAAAGAAATGGCATCTGGCATCTTTCAAAATTAAGGATATATACATATATATATATTCCTGAATACATCTATGAGCATATGTTGTTTTGATTATTTCCACACATCTCTTGCCAGGCAAACTTTTCTAAAACACCATCTTTATTTTGTTATTCCCCTGATTAAGGATCTATGATGGTTTCTAGAAGCATGATGTATTGGTTTGGAGCCTTAGGACAAGCTAATAAAAAGCAGAGTTTTCAATTAATTTCAAGATTTCATCAGGATTGTATAATGGAAATTATATAGAATTATATTATGTGGGCGTAACTATTAATCAATTCTTATTTGAATGCTAGGGACAGAAGTGCAACTCAATCTAGTTAAAGAAAAAAAGAAGAAAAAAAAAATTCTTTGAGTAACTGAAAAGTCCAGGAGATTGCATCTGGCTGTAGGCATCGCTGGTTCTAAAGGCTCAAACAGTGTTGCCAGGACTTTGTTTCTCTCTACCTTTCTCAGGTTCATTTATATCTTCTTCTTCTTCTTCTTTTTTTTTTTTTTTTGAGACAGAATCTTTCTCTGTCTCCACGTGTGAGCCACAACACCCAGCTGAACTCAAGTAATTTTCTCCACCTTGGCCTCCCAGAGTGCTAGGATTACAGGTGTGAGCCACCATGCCCGCTTATTTCTTCTCGACCTCGGTCTTCACTTAGGATTTCTCCTCTACAGAGGCAAGATGGCGTCCTGATGCTTCAGACTCATACCCTCCAAGTTTAGCAATCTCCAAAGTAGAGCAAATCTTCCCAATTAACTCCAAAGAGAAAGTTCTGGGGAGAACTCTGCTTGACTTAAACTATGTCATGCACCCATTCCTCAATCAATTACTGTGGTGGAGAGAATGGAATATTTTGATTGGCTAAATCTGGACTGGACATGCCAGCCTTTGGCCCCGGGAAGGTACAGTCATTTTAATAACTATTTCCTTTCAGGGAGTGCAGTTCTGCAAAGGAAATATGTGGCTGCTACTGGAAGGGAAATAGATGGACAGAAGTAGTATAGCTTACAGGTCCACAACACCAGGGCCAAGATATAGCCTGCATGTGCATGTCCAGTGAACCAGCTGGCATCCATTCAGATTGCTCAGGGGTCCGTTCTGATGGCCGGTGTACATGCTGTACCATTGTTGACTTTTTGGAATATCATTACTGCATGACAGTATCTCACTACTTACGAGTTAAAAATAACATGGGTAATACAATACGAGCACTGTCAAACACATAAAAAGGACACTTATCTTTATGGAACAAAAATTACCCTTTGCAACTTAAAACAAGTTTTTTGGTAGGGTATTTTTCAGAGCCTGATCAGATTTGGAACAGGGAAAGAAAATTGGTGAAACCTAGTACCCTTTGTTTCTCATTAAGAAAAAATAAATAACATGAATATATAGTCCTTCATGAAGTATTTATATCATATTATCACTCTCCCCAATACATAAAAGTGATTTGACTTTCTGATAATAAGACCAAATACTTCTGTCAGTAGTGAGCTTTGGGAAACTAGCACCAAAGCAAAGCTAGGTCCCAAGTCCCTGAGATGCCCTTCAAAAGCAGTCATCCATTTAATTTGATTTATTAAACAAACTTAGCAGTTGGGATGCCCACACAGTGAGAAAGGCTGCGTAGAGATGGAATTTTGGCTTTAATTGGAATCTTCTGTCCTTTATTAGACAACCATAAGCTTCCAATTATATACACCATCTTCATTTTAAATATAGGTTTATAAAATCTTATACATTTTTATTCTTAGCAACAGATTTAGGAATAAAAACAAGCTCTTGTCATCAACAAATATGAAGGTTTTTCTTCTTTCTTTCTTCCCTTTTTTAGCCACACTCTAAAAATTATTGATAATTGATCAAACACCCACTGTGTATGCCAAGTTGTGTTAGCCACTTGGAGCTATTTGAAAAAATTGGAAAAATGCTTCCTGTCCTTGAAGAATTTAGGTAATATGTCTCAGGAGAAAAAAACTAACATACCTAGAAGAATCAGGTAACAATTAAATGGTGGCTTTGCTGTCTCCACTAGTGTTGCAGTGGCTTCTCCTCCATTTCAGTCTGTTGAAATTTTACCTATTCTTCAAGATCTGTCTCCAGAACTTTCCTTCCTGTAAGTACCTTCACTTGATTGACTGAATGTAAGGTAGAGCACACATTCCTGTGAACCACCCACCCAAACACTTGATTCAGATTATCCCACCTAAAATGTCTTCAGTAGATCGTTATCATCTACAGGCTGTAGTCCAGCCCCTGTAGCCTGGTGAGGAGCCACTGGACACCTCTCTTGCCCTTTCCCCAACCTGCTCTTCTATCTGCACATTATTTTGAAGGCAAACCGAGTCCTAATACCAAGACCAAACCTAATTTGGTAAAAAATCTGGTGCCCAAACCAAGGTTACTAAATGCTGTGAATTCCCACATCCAGTCTTCTCTGCCTGGAATATCCCTTTTCTTCCCTTTCCTCCAGTTTAGCCCATGGTGAACTCCTACTCACCCATTACGTGACTTCAGACCTTACTCTCTCAATGAGGGCTCCTCCCTTTCCATCCACTAGACTCTACTATCTCTGTATTTCCTGCACCTGTCTTTATGGTTGTGGGTGGTGATGATTTGTTTTCATGCCTGCATTCCTCTTCTAGACCCTTTACATCTTGAGGGTAGCACCCTTGCCTTACTTATTTTGGAATCCTAAGTGCCTAGTAGACTGCCTGGCACACAGCAGTTCCTCCATAAAATGTTAGTGAAATGAACTGGGCTGCATTGAATTAAGTAGGAATGTAGAAAAGGCTTGAGGTAACTGAAGATCCTAACTGAGCCCAGGATTTTATGTCCATGTTGAAAAGGGGAAAAAGTCCTAGAGAAGGGAAAAATGACATAGACAATGCCCCAGAGGTGACCATGAGCCTAGCAAAAGCTGGGGAATGTGAATGGATGCATCTGGCTGGAGCGCAGGCTGTAGGGTGGGGAGCATTGGGCAATAATTTCAGAAAGGCCAGGCAGGGCCTTGGAAGACTTGAACATAAGCAGAGGAGGTAAAATGTGTTGCAATACATAATGCAATTCAAGAAAAGAAAAACTTAGAGATATCTGTGCACAAAATGAGCCTTATCCCTTCTATAATGCCTCTATTTTGGAATTTATCTTTTGTAACGGATAGTATGTCACTGTCCCAATGGGCCTTGTGTCAATGGGCCTTGGTGTTTTGAAGCAGTGTAATGCATGGGAATCAGAAGCTCTGGAGTTGAATTTCTACTCTGGCCCTAATGTGTTACCTGATATGGTGAAATCGTTTTATGCCTCAGTGTTCTCATCTGTAAAATGAAGGAATGAAGGTGGATGACATGGTTCATAAGGTCTGTTTGAGCTCTAGGACTCAACATATGGCAAGATAGTTAATTCTTAGCTAATTTATTAATCTACCCTGGTTGCTTGGTTTTATTTGCTTGTGTGTTTACTGGTTTTTTATTGTCAGAATTATTTTATGAAACTAGTCTCTGATAGCCCCACAATCTGTTCCACTGGGACCAGCCTCTGAGGTGTGAGTACCCTGTAATACCTGGAAAGCTCTCCCCAACCCTCCAGCACTCCTTAAAAACTCAGCTCCAGCCAACATCTTTCTTGAAGCTTTTCCTAACCTCCCCATGACTCTCTGATATGTACCCCTTGCTTTTAGAGTTTAAAGGTATTTTGTCTTGAGTTATTCTCTATTTGTTTCATATTGACTTTTCTCTCTCCACTCAGTATGTAAAGTTCTTAAAATAAGGAACTGTTAAGTGCGGTATTTGTGAATCTGCCCCATCCCACCTCACCTGGCACAAAGCCAGACACAAAATTAACACCCAAGAAGGCTTTTGAATGTTGAACTGAATGATGTACAAGGAATATTACTCAAAATAGAAAAACCAAACCATCAAAAGGACATCTATAGAGCTTGGAATTGAAATAATTGTAGCATATCAGTGATTTTGTAGGTGGCATTTTGTACCCTGTTTTAAGACAGGGTGATCTGTGAAGCTTCTGATCTGTAGGCTTGTCTTGAATTAAAGAGTGGGTGGTATTAGGGCCTAGAGATATTCCAGCCAACTCAAAGAAAAGAGAAACAGAGAACTGTTTACTGGGTGACTTTGCTGCTGGACACGTCCCAACTGCAGCTTGGGAACATTGGGCAGAGTTACCACCCTGCTGCCACAACCTCTGCCAACTTGGATAAGAAGCAGTGAAGTTGACCTGTCTTTTGGCTCTGGAACAAGGCGATGGAGCGCACCAGCAGGCATGGGAAGGAAGAAGTTGTGAAATGAAAGACACGAAAAAGAGATGACTGGGATCCTCTTTCCGCTTTCTCCCCACTGCCCTGAGTTTCTCTCCTGCCTCCTTGACTCCTGTAAAGTGGTGTAAAACAGAACTTTACACCTTACACGAATCAGGGCATGGGGCCCTAGGAGTCTGGCTTGGGATAACAAGAAGGCAGTGAGAATCAGTGGTTTTAGACTGTTTTGTCCTCCAAAGTGGTCCTAGGTTTGAAAAGGTTTGAAATCACCTCTCTAGGAAGGTAATTAGCTTTTAAACAACGTAACATTTTAAAAACTCAATGCGAAACCTACGAGGAAAGGTCTCTGTTTAAAGTAGTTGAGTTCTAGATCTGGCAGTATCGGGGCTGTCTTGACTGTAAATTAGCTCGTGGAAATAAAACGTCTCAGGTTAGGAACTCCAAATCCTGCCTCTGCTCTCAGATTGCCTCAGGCTGTCTCTGGTAGGAAAGTCTAGAAACGTAGATTCATTGTACCCCCTCCCCCTTTCTGACAGGCCCCAAAGCTGTTAGTGTTTATCACTAAAGAACTCGGCATTGCGTGGATTTGTCTTACTGAGTGGGGAAAGTGTAGGAATAATTCCCATGTGTCATCAACCATTTAGTCAGCACTCAGTTCCTTAGCAGAGGAAACGGCAAGATTTATTAGGGAAAGTATCCGTCATCCCATATAAATAGATGCACAGTTAAAGCAGATGCAGCAGGCAGGGTGTGTGTTTCTGTGTGACTGATCATAAGGAACTTATTATCAAGAACTCTTTAGAAAAATCAGTCATTTGGGAAGATGGCAAACATAACAGTACACATATTTTATGCAAAATATTCCTCAAAATAGTAATTTTGGCTTTAAGTGCATTGTTGGGATAGGAATCGTTTTAATTAAAATTTTTTTTTGCTTTGATTTTTTTTACTATTGAGAAAATATATACAAGTAATAAAAGCAGCCCAATAATAGAGAAAGAACACAAAGTAGGTCTTTTCCCATTGCTGACCAATCTGCAGTTTCCCCCTCCCTCAGAGGCCGTCACTGTTGCCAATTATTAATAATTTTGTATCATCCAGAAATCTGCACTGCAAACAAGCTGACCCTCCTCTTCAGGGTTACACACATAGTAGTCCACACCCCACACTCTTCCACAGCTTACTTTTTTCCTTAACAATTCTGGAAATCATTTATTAGTCTGCACATAGGATCCAGGCTCACTGTTTTTAACAGATTTAACCAATATTGATATCTTGCCATAATAGCTTTAGAGTTTTTTGTTAGTTTTGTTTTGTCTTAACATTACAGATACATTTTAATCATAACCCCCACTGCCCAATTCCATTGCTCTCTGCCTAAACGTGATCACTATCCTGAAATTGGCATGTGCTCTTCCTTCCTAGTTTTTATAAATTCAGTACATACGTATTTGGTATTTCATTGGTTGACTCTTATTTATCCATTTATTTATTTATCCATTTATTTATTTATTTATCCATAATTGTATTTTTGAAAGTTTAGATTATTTCCAATTTTTTACCGTTAAAAACAGTTGCTACAGTAAACACTCTACAAAGTGGTTTTTAACAATATACATTCACATTAGTCATGTTTAAAAGTTGCTTTTTAATTATTTATTTTTTTGACACATTCTTACCAACACTTGGGCTTCTCAGACTTCTAAATGTTGCCCGTCTGATGGATGTGAAATAGTACCTCATTGTGGTTTTAATTTGCATTCATTGCTGATGGTGTCTTTTCTTATGGTTTTTAGCTATTTAGTTTCCCTCTTGCAATTAATGATTGATACCGTTTACAATTTTTCTACTGCATTATTTGGTTTTCCTTATTGGTATAGGATCTGTTACTATTCTAGATACTAATACCCAGTAACGTGTTATAATTGACGTCTTCAGTGGCTTGCATTTTCACTGTTTCTGATGTTGTCTACTGGAATTTTTATATTTTAATGTATTCAAATTATCACTGTTATCACTGTTTATGTTTTTGGTATTTTAAGTAAGCTTAAGAAATGTAATGAAGACATTCTCCTATATTTTCTTTTTAATTTTTAAGACTCTCCCCCATACATTTAAGGTTGTTAATCCATGTGGGACGTATTTTTGTCATGGCATAAAGTGGGGATCTAAATTCTTTTTCTTAATACACAGCCAGTTGTCTTAGGTCCATTTATCTAACATTCATTCCCTGCTCATATGTAAGCCACTTCTGTCCCATATCAAGTTCCCACGCACATATACGTCAGTATCTATGCCCTTTATTCTGTTCCCTTGGCTTATTTTTATATTTTTGTCCCCAAAACCACACTGTTTAAATAACTATAGCCTCATAATTAGCCTAGTAGAGCAAATCCCCATTCCTTAGTTTTCTTTTTCAAAAATTTCTTTTTTTTTTTTTTTTTTTGTTACAGAGTCTCACGCTGTAGCCCGGGCTAGAGTGCTGTGGCGTCAGCCTAGCTCACAGCAACCTCAAACTCCTGGGCTCAAGTGATCCTTCTGCCTCAGCCTCCTGAGTAGCTGGGACTACAGGCATGCGCCACCATGCCCAGCTAATTTTTTCTATATATGTTTATTTGGCCAATTAATTTGTTTCTATTATTAGTAGAGATGGGGGTCTCGCTCTTGCTCAGGCTGGTTTCGAACTCCTGACCTTGAGCGATCCGCCTGCCTCGGCCTCCCAGAGTGCTAGGATTACAGGCGTGAGCCACTACGCCTGGCAAAAAAATCTCTTTGCTAGTTTTATTTCTTTAATTGTCTATACAAGTTTTTGGGTCAGATTATTAAATTCTGTGAAAAGCCTTGTTTGGGATTCTGATTGGAATTACAATGATTCATAGATTCATTATAAATTCATGGGTTGAGCTGCTAGATTGACACAATTGTATCTTTCCATCCCTTAGTGTCTCATCATTTATCCAGTGCATCTTTTATGTAGTGTTTTGTAATTTTGCTTAAATAGGTCTTGCATATATTTCTGCCTAGGTATATGAGGGCTGTGGGATACTTTCTGGACAGCCCTCATATATTGTATATGGGAGATCATATATTAACATATATACACACATATGCACAATTATATATGTATTATATACGTATATACACTTTTTTTCCCTCTCATATTCTGAACATGTATCCAGAATGCTGAATTTTCTTGTTTGTTTGAAATTTTTGTCTGCACATTCTCCTGTGTTTTCTATGTAAGTTATCAGAGTCTACAAATAAGGACAATTTTCTTTCCTTCTTCCTAATTCTTATTCTTTTAAAACGTATCGCACTGGCTAGGACTTTTAATACAATATTTAAGAGAAACTGTGGTAACAGGTACCCTTGACTTGGTACTGACTCTAAAGAACATGCTTCTGGTGTTCTAACTAAGTGTTGTGTTTCCGTAGGTTTTTGGTAGCTGCATGTGGAAAAGACTGCTGGTTCCCCGCTGCCACATTGGTTCTCCATGTTTTCCTCACAGAATCTCTTTGTTGTATTTGGAACATGGCTGTCAAGAAAAATGCCTGCATTTCCCAGCCACCTTCAACTAGGTAAGAACACATAGCTTACTTAGTTCTTGTCATTGGGATGTAAGTAGCAGTCATAAATGCAAATTCCAGTAGTATTGCTGAAGTGGAAGCATAACCACTTCTCCCCTTTCTCCTTTCTGCCACCTGGAATGCAGATGCAATGATTGGAACTGGAACAATCACATTGTACTTGGAGTGATCTTAGCACTAAAGATATAAAACAACAAAATGATGAAAAAGAACTTAGCTCTGGGCCACCTAATCAGTTTTTTTCTTGGGAGAGAAAGAAACTTCTAGTTTGGAGTTTTCTGCCACTTACAACTAAGCCCAATTCTATAACACTCTTTATCAAGGTAATGAGATCATAGTTCATTCCTAGTATGCCAACAGTTTTTCTTTTTCCATTAAATGCTTTTATGTAAATTTCTCATCTGTATTAATGAAGTGAATTATATTGATAGATTTTTAATATTCAACCATCCTTAGTAGTTTGTCATGATATGTTTTTAAAGGTTGTAGATGTACAAATGATTTTATTTCTTACTTTCCCCAAGGTTTTAATAGGAAAAATTTCAAACATTCAGAAAAGATGGTCTATATAGTGAACACCCATATACCTACCAACCAGATTCTACAATTAATATTTTATTATATTTGCTTTGTGGACTTACCTATTATGATGTGTTTTTAATGCATTGCTGAATTCAGTTAGCTGATATTTTAAAATATTTGAGTACATGTGTTTAAAAGTGAGAATAACCAATTATTTTCTTTTCTTATAGAGTCTTCATTCAGTTTGGGTATCAAAAATATACTTATCCTATAAAATGAAGAAGAGAGCTCTCCTATTTTTGTCTTCCTTGAATGACAAAGTCTGTCCAATACAGGAAATAAACTTTGAAGATTTGGTAAAGCTCATTTTTTTGGGTAAGTACTGCCATGGTACTTAGTGAGTAAAATTTTTTAAAACTGCAGATTCAGTTACTCTAAAGAGTATAAATAAATAGGATGCCATTTATTTTTCAAGTCAGTTTTAGTGATTTATATATTTCTAGAAAACTGTCTATTTCACTGAAATTGTCAAATGTTTTAGTATAATGATGTTCATTGTACTCTCTTATGCTTTTAAAAATCTTGACTGTGTTTACAGTCATGTCCTCTCCCCCATTTTTTCTCTTATTCTCTTAATCAGTCTTGCCAGGTTTGTTTATTTCATTAGTCCTGTAAAAGAGCTAGCTTTTGGATCTATTGAATCCTTATTGATTTTCACCATATCATCTATTTCTCTTGTTATTATTTCTTTCCTTCTATTGTCTCTGTTCTGATTTTTTTTTTACCCTTGAGGTACATGCTTCCTTCTTTTCTATTATATGCACTTACAGCTCTAAGTTTTCTTTTAAATACTTCTTAAACTGCATGCCACACATTTTGGTACTAGCAGTTTTTGTTGTCTGAGCAATGGTATGCATTTGGTAATTTCCATTCATTTTTCTTTCTTAATAATTATTTAGAAGTTTCTAAAATAAATAGGGGCAGTGTAATTGTTATATCGATTTTTAATTTTATTGCATTGCTGTCAGAGAACATGTTTGATGTGATTTGGGGTCATTGGTTTTTGTTTGAAATTTACTTTTTGACGTATTATGGTCAGTTTTTGTAAATGTCTCATGTGTGCTAGAAAGAATGTGTTTTCTGTAATTTGGGGTGTAGGATTACTTGTGTTGTTTATATCTACAGGTATGATCATAGATTTATTATTTCTCTTTGTAATTTTGACAATTTATTGTGTATACACACATACATATTGAGGTTTCAAATTATTATTCAATGTGAATTATTCTTTTTATCCTTTCATCATTAAGAAATGACCTTCTTTGCCCCATACATTTTTTACCTTAAAGGTTTAAAAATTGATGGAAAAATTGTTATATGTTTAACTAAAAAATATTTTTCTAGTACATTTTATCCCTCTGTTTAACACATGCATGACCTCTCTGTGCCATCATGTTTTAGGTGTGTCTCTTATAAGCAGTATATGGCTGAATTTTTAAAAGTTCTGAAAATCTACTTTAATAGGCAAGTTCAATATATTAATATTTATATATTTTCATTATTGATATATAATTTATGTTGTGTTTTGTATTTGCCATTCTTTGACTTTGATTCTTTTTTCTTCTTCTCTACTTTCTATTAAGTTGATCTAGTTTTTTTCTTTATTCTCCCCCTCCCTCTCTACTGGAAGTTAGAAGTTAGGATTAAAATTAAAAAGACCCCTATGAGAAATTAAAACCACTTTCCCAAATTGGAGGATTGGACTTTTCTACTCCTCTTTTCATGACAGGGGTAGCTCCTCAAGGGTTTTCCTCCAAGGACATCTCTTGGGCCCCAAAATCTGTGTCTCTGGGAGCTCAGGAATTCCCTATGCAGAGAAGGTGGCCAGGGGCCTGAGTGGGGCTCAGGTTCAGGCCTCATCTGCGCAAAGCCAGGGGTCAACATGAGAGACAAGAGCACCTGAAGGAAACCCTAAACAAGAACCATTCAGATCATCAACTGAATCAGGGGTCAACTCAGACTGAACCTGCTATGGCTTTGTTTTCTCTCTTTATCCTAAAACCTTTTTTCTTCCTTTTGCATGCAGCTACTTACTTAAAAAATATTTTTTTATTGCATTTTACCAGCATTTCCATGTGTAGGTACCAATCTGCTACACTCTAAAAAGCTGTGGGAGTTAATTTACTTATCTTACAGAATGTTTACAAGTTCCAAGTCTCACCTTCCACCTCAGATCTTTTTGTTTTGTCTGATTTCTTCCGTTTCTGTTTAGTTGACTAACAAGTAGATTTTTTTTTCCTCTGCCTTGCTCTTCTGCACTCATGATTCATTTTGAAGTTCTGAGTGGCTATTGTTCTGTCCTCCTCTCAAATCCTTTTGTCTCTCAGATTGAGGCTGGGGAAGACACAGGATCCTGACACTATGCTCTGCTCGCATCCAGAGTCCTGGTAAGAAATCTGGCCATAGTCCTCTGTGCTGAAGTTCCTCAGTGTGTTGCCTTTTCCCTGTCCTCTAGCAGTTTCTAAAATGATGGTCTTGACAGGTCTCAGCCCTGGACACACCCCTGGCTATGATGGAAACATACCCAGCTGGAAGCAGCTGACATGCTCAGAGCTTCCAGCAATGGGCTTTCCAATACAACAAGTTGGGGCCCTTAGTTCCTGTCACTTCTTTTTGGCTGGGTGGCTCCCTTTAGCCTCAGGCATTCCCCAGGCAGCTGTCAGAGTTAACATCTGAGCTTGGCCAGCACTAGTGCAGCTGTGGGCTCTGGCATTGCTGCTCGTGAGTAAATTCCCCAGTGAGCCCACAGAGCTGCCTTGATTTCTTTTTTGGGTGTGATTGTCTTTGAAAAGGGCAAGCATGATAGGTGTGAGACCTATGTAGTCACACTGGGCCCCAGCCTCAGAGGACCCTGTGTTTGGATTAATGCTCTGCTGTTACTATCTTGAAATTTTAAATAATTCATGAATAGAATTTTGATTTTGTACTGGCTGCCCTAATTACATGGCCTCTCCTTAAGAGAAACAGAGAACATCACTGGCACTTGGGGAAATGGGTGGGGTTTACTGACCAATGCAGCTTCTTGGGAGTCCAAAGTAACAACCATTAGGAGTAATTGTTTAAAAATGTATTTTCAGATGTAGTGTCACATCCTGTAGAACTTACTCTTATGGGAAGCTTCCCACCCATCTAAATGAAACATTTTAATGCTTCAGGAAAGGGAGAAGGATAGTTACCTTCTAAAATAGCTGTCCCATGTAACTTTCTGCCATGAGGTTAATGTTCTATATCTTTGCTGTTCAATACAGTGGCCATTAGCCACATGTGCCTACTGAAAACTTGAATTGTGATTAGTATTACTAAGGATCTAAATTTTTAAACTTAAAGTTATAAAATTTAAAGTTAAATAGTCATATGGGGGCTAGTGCTACCATATTGGACAATGCAGCTCTAGAACAACAAAGAATTTTTTTGTTTTCTTTTCTTTTTTTTTTGAAACAGAGTCTTGCTCTGTCACCCTGGCTAGAGTGCAGTGGCATCATCACAGCTCGCTGCAACCTCAAACTCCTGGGCTCAAGCGATCCTACTTCCTCAGCCTCCCAAGTAACTGGGACTACCAGCATGTGCCACCATGCCCGGCTAATTTTTCTATTTTTTGTATAGATGTGGTCTTGCTGTGTTGTTCAGGCTGCTCTCAAACTCCTGAGCCCAACTGATCCTCCCCCCACCTCAGCCTTCCAGAGTGCTAGGATTACAGGTGTGAGCCACTATGCCTGGCCAACAAAGTAACTTTTGACCTTTGTGCTTTGATTATATTTTGTATTGATTCCATAGCAAGGCTTAGTTAGGATTTGTGCAGAAAGGATTTTCTAAATTCAGATTTAAGGTATGCCAAGAACTCAAATAATAGTGGTTTTGTTCTTAAAGGTACACAAGATATCCTTTCCACCTATGAAACCTAAGTCGTGAAGTTAGTTGTGCTAGCTTCCAAGGGAGGTAATACATGGATGAATGAATTGCCTAAATACTGCCCCTTCCAGTTCCAAGGGATTATGGAAGAAGTAAGGAAGACAAAGAAGAGGCAAGAAGGTCAGAGGCTGAGTCTTGGCAAGGAGTGACAGTGAGGAGGTGGTAGTGGGAGGAGGGTTGATAGATGAGCTTGAGCCATCACTCTTTGGCCCACATGGCATGGGTGTTGTACAGGTGATCCAGCACGTCCCCTGTGTTCTGATGAGACACAGAGGTTTTGAGAGCACAGAAGTACACCAGAGGGCTCTGGTCAAAACAAAGAGGTAGCCAAGTAGGAACTTTGAGATGACCAGAACCATAAACACCAGAGATAATTACTTCACCTCAAAAAACCAAGCCAGACAAACTACACTTCTGTGGTCACCAGTTCACTAAACAGAAAATCTAGCCACTTCAGCATTGGCCAGTGAGGATCCACATAACACCTCTGCTGCATGGGTCGTCTAAACTCTCACAGACCCCAACGCACACAGACAGACACACAAGCCTGGAGCAGAACAAGGAGAGGGAGGGAAAATGTAAAGATTTAATATTTTACCTAAAGAAACTAAAGAGAATTTACAAAAAGGAGTCATGTGAATTATTGAACCAAACTAAGTTTAACTGAATGGGATAACTTTAGTGTTCATTTTCTCATTTCCCTGTGGATGAGCAGGAGAGTTATGGAGAAATAAAGAAGCTGCGTTTTCCTTGCACATCTGAGTACAGAGCAAATGAATTTGTGACCCTACTACAAATATGCATGGCTTCCTGCCAAGGAAGTTATGGACAGTAATTCTATTCACAAGTCTTTGGCAGAGGTGGAGTACGTGGGGAAAGGGAGAGGGTGCTGATTTATTGAGTCTTGGAGCCAGCCACACCGGCATCATGACAGAATTGGCCACTTAACCTATAGATGCCCTCTCCTTAAAGACACTAGCAACCTCACATGGGAAGGACTGGAAGGGACTTTTATTTTTTTTTGTCACCTACCTGTACATGAGGTTGTAGATACCCCAGCCTATTCGTCTAAGAGCTTTGAGTCAATGAGAGAGAGGGCAATCTGGCAGATGGTGGTGTCGTCTTGCCTGTGCAATGCATCTTCTCCGGTGCGATCAAGGAGGCAAGGTCTGCTTGGATGAAATCCTAATATCCTTGTCTGAATCTAACATCCCATCAGTCCCTTGTCCACACAGTCCTCTGTGGGCTATGCCACCACCTGCAGGTCAAGCTTGAAAAGTACAGGTCCAAGAAAATGGAGGAATTACCGGATCACATTCCAAGATATTTGTTATGCTTCAAGTGTTCGCAGTCCTAGAGTAAGAGCTCACATGATTTATCAAATATATTTATAAATTCCTAGAATTCATTAGACAACTCCTTACACATTTCTTCTCTTGGGCTATTATAATAACAGACATTCTCAAAAGGGAAGGAGGCTTTTCTTGCTTCTCAGATGCAGATGCAGTCTTCTAATAAGCCCTTGCTTAATTCTTCCAACCTTCCCCCAACCTGCCTGACTCAGCCAAGTCCACAAGAATGTCTCTAGCCATTGAGGTGTGAAACCTTAGACCTTAAGAGGACCCAGCCCTGATGACTCCGCCCCGGGGTTTCCTTCTCTAGGAAATTGGCTTTTGGAAAACTTTACTTGCTCACCTTCCTTGGGAACAGAATTACTTGTCATAGAGGTTAGAGTGGCTGAGTTAGATATAGAAACTCTGTTTGCACCACAGTCACCTTCCTCAAGCATTTTGGGTTTACCATTCATGCCCAATCCTGGGAGCCAAAAACGCATAATGGAAGATGAGAGCACCAATCTTGGAAATCATGTGCTGGGAATTCTGAAGACAACCAGTCCTGGTCATCACTAATAGAGGTAACCAGGCCTGGCAGGGGCCCACACAATTGGATTTTTATGATATCTAGGTATAAGAGGAATAACGTGATCAAGAACGAGCCATAAGTCTATGTCCTGAGCTAGCGGATGAATGGTAAAGCCAGTAGCGCAGTGGAGAAAACTGGGGGAGAAACAGGTTTGGGAGATAAGACCAAGTTCTGTTTTGAAAATGTTCAATTTGAAATGCTTATTAGACATCTAATGGAAATGTCAAGTAGGTGGCAGAATATGTTAAGTCTGGAGCTCAGGGGAAATGTCAGGGCTGGAGAATATAGATCTGGAATTTATTGACAAGAGAGATGGAAATTAAAGCCATGGGACTGGATAAGATCTCCTACAAAGTGAGTGAGTGTATTTAAAGAACAGAAGAAGTTTAAACAAATTAAAAATTGAGAATAAGAGGAAGGAGGCAGCAGATTGAGAAGAAGCGAATCAGGGACATCGGAGGAAAACAGGGACAATGTGTTGACCCAGAATCCAAGTGGCTGAATGAGTCAAATCCACCAAGAAGTCAAGTTAGAGGAGAACTGGACATTGTTCAGAGGATTTGGTGCTATGGAGCTCAGTGGCGGTCCTGGGAAGGCTGGCTTCAGTGGAACTGTAGGGAAGAAAGCATGATTGGAGAAGATTGAAAAGAGAATATGAAATGAGGAAGTGGAGACATTGAGTACTGACAACTTGCTTTAGAAACAGTGATATAAGGAGGCCTGAGAAGCAGGAGGGGGTAGTCGGAGGAGAGTATGAATTCCAGGGAAGACAGATTTATTTTAAGATAGGAGATATTACAGCATGTTCATATGCTCATGGGAGTGATTGAATAGTGAGGGGAAATATAGAGATGCTAGAGAGAGTGGGTGATGAAAAGAGCAAAGTCTTTGCATAGGTGAGAGGGGATCCAGGACTTAAGTGGCAAAGTCTAAGAGGACTTAGAGTCCAGGACAGCTTTTCCATCATAAAAGAAGGAAAGGCAAAAAAATTTAGTAAGTGTGATGATGGGAAATATCATAGTTGTCTTCTGGCTTCTTCTACTTTCTTAGTAAAAGTAGAGATGAGGTCTGTTTCAGGCAGCTCCTGCTATCCCAGTTCACTGAGACCCTGCCCTAGACCCAGAACCCAATAATTACCCTGACAGCTGAATTAGAAGAGCCTGCAACTCTTGTGGAAGCTTCTGGATTCCTGGAAGTGCCACAGCCAGCTCTGGTACCTGCCCATTAGAAAGGATGTCAGTGGTGGCTCACACCTGAAATCCTAGCAATTTGGGAGGAGGCAGGAGGATCGCTTGAGTTTGGGACCAGCCTGAGCAAGAGCAAGACTCCATCTCTACAAAAAATAGAAAAAATTGCCCAGGTATGGCAGTGTGTGCCAGTAGTCCCAGCCACTCGGGAGGCTGAAGCATGACGATGGCTTGAGCCCAGCTAGAGAAGCAAACACATGAAATCATGAAATGCCCCTGCTCCAACTGAGATCCCATCTAAACAGGTTAAACTCATCTTTGTAGCCACCCAAGCTGGACAACACCATCCAATGGCATGGGAAGTGGAAGAAGAGCCAGGCCTGGTTAGGGCCTTTCCCCATAGCAGGATAATACTGCTGGCACCCTATACAAAACTAAGAAAAATACCTTAAAATTTTAGCTTCTACCTCTATACTCTGTTTTGAACTTGATTGTTCACAGTTGGTTTTGCCCTCATATTTGGATGCTCACTCTCTTCACAACCTTTTAGAAGAAATGGTTCTCTGGCATTGCCTGAGTGGTTTTTAATTTGGCTTCTCCCTAGGATGCTTTCTCTTGAATCTCTACCTCTTAGCTTCAGTGAGCTTCAAACATGTCCCAGGCTCCCAGCTACCACATCTCCTCCCAGCGTGCTCAGGCCCCCATTTCCCAGGGAGGGAGGTCCTCACACAAATGGAAGAACATGTAAAGTAGATTTTAAAAGGATAAAATAATGGGCCAAGTGTGGCTGCTCACACCAGTAATCCTAGCACTCTGGGAGGCTGAGGTGGGAGGATCACTTGAGGTCAGGAGTTTGAGACCAGCCTGGGCAATAGGGAGACCCGTCTCTACAAAAAATAGAAAAATTAGCCAGGTGTGGTGTTGTGTTCCTGTAGTCCCTGCTACTCGCGAGGCTGAGGCAGGAGGATCCCTTGAGCCCAGGAGTTGGAGGTTGCAGTGAGCTATGATGACACCCCAGTGCACTCTAGCCTGGGGGACAGCGTGATGCCCTGTCTGGAAAAAAAAAGGAAAAAATAATGTAACCATAGGCGTTATTCAAAGCAGCAGCAGCAGCAGCAGCAGCAGCATCCTTTCTGAGCAAGGTTTTGCCATTCAACCTCCTTCATCCCTCTGTAGCCATTTAAAAAATGCCTTCTAAAGGAATAACACATCCTTTGGGAAAATGAATAAAAGTACAGATGAATTAGGGTTTTGAGGAGATGAGGGTAAAGAAGATTGCTTCACCATGGAAGACCACACACACACAAACACACACACACATTTTGGTTACTACACATAGTAACTACAGTTATTGTAGCTTACAGATGAATGAATAACAAATTTAAATGTCTTCTTTTTTTTTTTAGCAAGAATGTTGTAGCAAAATAAAACATGTACATGTACAATTGTACATATTTTTATTTGGTGAATAAGCTTTCTTCAGTCATGTGGAGAGGTGTTTGTACCTCATATTTGAATCAAAGTATCTTAAGTAAAGGTACTTCTAACTAAATAGAAGTCAGGGTGAATATTTATTCTCTCACATAGTATATGACTAAATGAATGGGCTGTTTTGTTTTTTTGTTTTTTAAAGAATGCTTATGTTGAAAGCTTGTGAGTCTAAATAATTTTGCAACTTCTTATTTGGAACCACCTTCAGAATAGTTTTATAAATAGGGTGACTGACCATCCCGGCTTGTACAGGACTGAAGGGTTTCCCAGCATGTGGGACTGTAGAACTGGGTCAATCTTAGGCAAACTTTTCCGGTTTCCCTGGAATATGAGGGAGATTTCCAGTCCAAGAAATGGGAAAGTTCCAGGCAAAAATGGATTGAGTTTGGTTACCATTTTTACCATTTTACCACACAAGAATTGCCAGCTCATTGCTTTATAATCCTAACAGCATTACTCAATTTGATCCCTCCTTGTTTTTAAGACTGGCCCTAAATGTCTTTTGGCTGTTTAAAAGATCAGATTTACGCTGTCCCCCTCCCCATACATGGCAACACTCAGAATAGTCCGAATTTGAAAGGGAATTTTACAAACGCTTTCCCCTCTTTCCCTCCCTTTCTTTCCTTCTTCCTTCCTTCCCTACCTTTCCATTCTTATCTTTTCATATCTGGGCCACTGTATGTAAAAGTACGTAGTACTAATGGTGGCCATGACAAAGACTCTTCTCTGCCAAGCTCTAGTCAGTTTCTCTGAACCCTCTTCTTGAGGAGGCCTTTTCAATTTGCCTAGCCCAGTTTCAGCAAGAATCTTGGTAAGTCAGCTTATTGAAAATACCTTTCCTTGATATCTCATCCAATTCCTTATCCCTCACACTTGACATCGGTTCACCCTCATCTGCTTTCAGTAAGAAAGTTATTAAGTTGGTTTAGCAAGAATCCCCCTACCCTTCATGTCTCCTCTTAGTAATTTTTCATCCAGTAGCCCCCCACTCTATTTGTTGGCTGCAAATCCCCGCTTGTCCTTGTTGTATGGGGAACTGAGCCTGATCACTCGCCCCTACTGCAATGGCACCAGCCCCTGTTGCAATAGTCTTGAATAAAGTCTTCCTTACCGTCTTAACAGTGTCAGCATAATTTTTTCTTTGACACACGAAGGAGAAGGGTTTCTTAATCAGTAATTTATACCACAAGAGACATTAGAATCAGCATCTCCTCTTTAAAGGTCATTTTGTCCTGTCTCCCACCCAGTTTTGGAATGCCTCAGACCTCAACTTGTAGCTCAGCACATTATCCCTTCCCCTCGCTTTTAGCTGCTTAACACATTTCATGGTAATCACTAATTCATCACATGGAACTGAATAAGAACCATTTAATATGATTATCTTCTCCATTAAAGCTGTCATCATAATTAGAGCTGCAGTGAACTGTTTGCCAGGAATTATAACTTCTGCCAAGAAAAACTTGGGTGTCATTTTAGAAAAATTCTTAGGTGGGGGAGGAGATCAGGACCATCTGTGTGAAGATCCAAAGCCGAATAATGACAAGTAAAACCCCTTTCTCCTGCTCTCTGCCAAACTGTGGCCAGCCCTCAGACTGGACCTTGCCAAGGACTTCAGAATATACCAGCTTTCAAGGTAGTCCAAGAAGCATCCTCTTTCAAGGGAAGAAAACCTTTGGAAAAGGCAGCAGCAAATCAAAATTAGGCCTTTGTGCATAAGGTTTTTTAAAAGTTGTTCCAAATGGTTTTGTTTGCTACCCCACTGTTTCCAGGGCGACCACCTAAGCCAGGACAGAAGTAGAAGGAGACATGAGGCTAGAATGGGATCACCCACTGCAATTCTCATTTTATCCTGATGGCAAGAACCTTTATATTGACTCAAAGTGTTTGTCAGGCCTCTCGCTGTGAATCACTGGAATCACATTTTGCCCTGATGGAAGTGTGTCACAGGCTGCTGCTCCCACAGCCCCACATACCGAGGTGTTTTTTTAAAAATGGAACCAAATATCCCAGGGGAGTTTTCTCTGCACTACTAGCATTGCTTTGTCGCATATTTTTAGATTACACACTGTAAATTATAGTTAAAAAAATACATTATGCTAATTTCCTCCTGTGTGTCTTTTAGTTATTTTTAGGAAAAGTGTCTTTGGAATTCAGCTTCTCAGGTAAATGTTTAAAATGAAGAGAATAATAAAACGAAGGTAGAGGGATGCTCAAGGCTCAGACTGCAGCCATGTCATAGTTTGGCACTTTGGAATGAGCATGACTTGGGTCCGGCATGGATTTTAGTTGCCAATAGTGGAAGAAGCCCTGGACTGGGCATTGTTAGATTTGGATGCGCATTCTGGTCCTGCAACTTTTTAGATATGTGACTTTGGAGGAATTCATTTCATTTTCCCGAATCTTAATTTCCTCATTTATGAAGTGGGAGTATTCAGCGAGATCTCTGAGAGAGATCTCGTGCAGGAGATTGAAAAGAGGGCAGAGTGTGAGGTTACTCCCTCCCTCTTCCTGCCTGTGAGTTGCCGTGACTGCATTTCTCAACCAAAGTTCATAGCTCCTGGAAGAGATCCTATCTTGCTGTCTCCAGGTTCCCATAATGGCTCCTTTCACTTGCTGCTTCAGATCTAGGGGCACTGTACCTCCCCTGTGGTTCTCTATGCCTAGTCTGTACCTTTAAAAGTTAGTCTATATTGAAGTCTCCCCAAATTGTCCAGTGTGAACAAACCATCTGTTTCCTGCCAGTACCCTAACTGACACACTCAGTTTCTTGAGATTACAAGTGTAGTAACACTGCAAAGGTCATGGTGCTTATTATTGAAATATATAAATTTACATTGAATGCGTAGTTTTTAATCTTAATTGCAACTCTGAGAAAAGATGAGAATCTCTAAGTACTGCTACTTGGTTATATAGCACTTGACCTCTGTACATGCTTGTATTAGACAAGATTCAGAAGCAAATAATAGAAACCGTTCTAGTAGTTTAAGTAAGAAAGGATTGGGTGCACAGAATCAAATGCTCCTTGTTACAAGGACTGGAGGAGTGGGCTGTGCCTGGGTCTCCAGGAAGGCTTCCAGAACATCACCATACAGCTGACCTGTCTAGAGAACTATCCCTGCAACAAACAGGAAGCTGGGAACCAGGGAGCCATGTGCCACCCATCATCTCTAAGATCATACTACGTGTCACAATTCAGGAATCAGAAAGGTGTGACCTTAACTGTTGGCTCCAAACCATACTGTACCTGATTCCGTACCATCAAAATGAAGGCTTTGGCGCTGACTTCTTCCCTACTTGACTCTGTTCTAAATTCAATTTTCACAGAAGTTCATCTAATTGGTGGAGCCCAAATCATATTCCTAGTTGCAAGTGAGTCTGGGAAATGTCACTTTTAGCTTTTCCAGCCTCTATAGAATGGGAAAGCACACTAGAAGAACAGTGGAATGAATTCTATGCAAGCCAGTCTACTGTACCTTCCACAAGATTATTTCTGAAAGCATGTTTCAAATGGCATGAATTTTGTAAAAAACAAACAAACAAAAAACACACAGAAATTCAAATCTCTGCTCTAGGATTTATTAGCTTTGTGAACTTAGGCAGGATGAACTTAACATTACTGAACCAATTTTTCATTTGTACAATAGGGATAATAATGTCTACCTCACAGAATTGTCACTCATTCATTGATTTATACATCTGTATAACAATTTTTACAGATTGTTACATTAGTACTAGAAGTTTTAGTTGAAAGTGACGTGGTATTGGTTGGTTAAGCCAAAAAGAAATTTATTAAAGGATATTTGGGAGGTCACAGAATTGCTAGGAGGGTGAAAGAGCCAGGCCTAAGGCTGAACTTCTAGGATACCATCTAAAGCAGATGTCAGAACTAGCCTGAGGACACTGCTACTGCCTCCACGTCCTAGCACTCAGTGCTATATTTTGCACTGCCAGCAGGAATGTAACTTTCTTGACACGGGTGTTCCAGCCAGCTCTGTTACCAGGAACTCAGCAGTGCCACCTCTGAAGGCCAAATGGCAGTGGTGTCATTCTCACAGGCAAAAATGGATTCCACATGGCATTTCTTTCTCACATTGCTGTCTTCTCAAAGGAAGTTTCACAAGGGTGTCTTGTGGTGCTGGGTCACATACTTGTGCCCAGCTGCAGGGGTGGGGGTAGCGGGGATAGGAAAGCACAATTTCTAATACCTAATTTGGGGAGGAAGGAAACTCCCTAACCAAAGGAAGAGTGTCCATGAGGTGCTGGGCCACTATGCCTACTCCAAATGGCTAAGCAAAAAGGACATTTATTGGCTCTCGCTCTCTTTCTCCTTCTTGTTCTCACTCTGCTTTCCTTTGCCCAAGCTTCATTCTCAGGAATTCTCTCCCTGAAATGGTGGCAGGCTGGTCCCTGAGAGCTGCAAACTTCCATTCTATCAGCCAAGTGTTCTCTGTGTAAAGAGTGTGTCTCTTTCCCTATAATTCCATCAAAAATCTGTGTTGACTCTCTTGATCTGACTTGGATCACATAAGCATTTATAAATCATTCACTGAGCCAGGGGAATGGAATAAATTTACATACCAGGTTTGGGTTACATGTCAACCAAGCTGGAGAGGTAAAGGTTCAGCCCTTCTAAACTGTGTGGCTCAAGTACTGGGAAAGAAAGGTTTTGTAAAGAAACTTGAGATGCTGGGCAGGAAAAAGCAATCACTAGCAACTATAATCTTTCTGTTTGATATCCATACACACACTCTCCTTCTCATACATATTATGTTATAATTGTTACCACCCAAAATAGTGCAACTCTTCTACATACATCCCCAAACTCCCTCCTTCCCCAGGTTCTAGGCCAGTTACTGCGTCCAGCTCTCGGGTCTCTCAGCAACATGTATTACTCTCAGGTTGGCCCAGAATAGCTCCTTGTGTGTTGACAATTGTACAGCTAAACATTAAATTTAACCTAATCTACAATACAGAAGGAGATCAGGATACCTTAATTAAAGCAAAAACAATATCATGTAGAAAAGGGAAGGCGAAGAAATAGCTTAGAGTGGTCATTGACCAATGGAATTTAACACGTCTTGCTTCCCAGGAATAAAAAGTACTCCATGCCTGAAAGATGGAGTGAGTACCTGGGTCAGCCAAAATAGCTGACTCTGTCTCTCCTCTGGGAGTAGAGCCAATGTCCAATAGCCACTGTGGCCACATCTGAAAAGAACAGTAGGATCACCTGTTAAGGGTTAAATTAATTTAGGATCCTACTATCTTTTTGTTTTTTTTTTTTTTTTGGTCTTTATTTAAGTGTAATTTACATATCATGCCTTTACTCCATTTTAAGTGTACAATTAAATAGTTATTAGTAAATTTACCAAGCTGTACAGCTATTCACATGAATCAGTTTTAGAGGATTTCCCACCCCCCATTGAGACCCCTAATACCCATCCCCAAATACACATCAAGCATGACCCTCCCCTTCACAGTGCTCACCACATCCCCCAGATGTGGATCCACCCCTAACCCCCAAAATCCCCAGTGAACACCACCACCACTTAAGCACCAAAGTGTCAATCAGTCAATACCAATTTGATGGC